>VMBQ01000180.1:287277-387404 GCA_007657795.1 Dreissena rostriformis
CCTATGCCATACGGTTATGGACAAGAAGATTTTTAAAGTTTGCACAAAATAGGCCTTATTTAAGCGTATGTTCATTTTTGTGACCCCCGGGGCAGGGTCAAATTTGACCCCAGGGGCATAATTTGAACAATCTAAGTAGAGAACTATTAGATGTCACTACATACCAAATTTGGTAGCCCTAGGCCGTACGGTTATGGACAAGAAGATTTTTAAAGTTTGCACAAAAAAGGGTTTATATAAGCATATGTTCATTTTTGTGACCCTGGGGAACGGTCAAATTTGATCCCAGGGACTTAATTTGAACAAACTTGGTAGAGGACTATTAGATGTCACTACATACCAAATTTGGTAGCCCTATGCCATACGGTTATGGACAAGAAGATTTTTAAAGTTTGCACAAAATAGGCCTTATTTAAGGGTATGTTCATTTTTGTGACGTCCAGGGCAGGGTCAAATTTGACCCCAGGGGCATAATTTGAACAAACTAAGTAGAGAACTATTAGATGTCACTACATACTGAATTTGGTAGCCCTAGGCCCTAGGGTTATGGACAAGAAGATTTTTAAAGTTTGCGCAAAATAGGCTTTATATAAGCATATGTTCATTTTTGTGACCCCCGGGGCGGGGTCAAATTTGACCCCAGGGGCATAATTTGAACAAATCTGAAAGAGGTTCACCCCAGGAACATTTGTGAGAAGTTTTATCAGAATTGGACTTGTAGTTTAGGAGAAGAAGATGTTTAAAGAAAAAGTTAACGCACGCACGGACGGACAGACGCACGCACGATGGACCCAGGACCATGACATAAGCCCTGCTGGCCTCTGGCCAGTGGAGCTAAAAACTTGAGAAATGTAGAAGGAGTTTGCTACGAAAACTTTATAAAATTGTCTAAGTTCAAGAGCACATACATGTACGTCAGGAACATGTGGATCACTGCTAATGAAAATAAGATCTTCTTCCAATACAGCACTTCTTCTAAACAGAAGATTTTGCGTCTTGCACACATAGACTTTATGGTGATGACATATTTTAAGTTTCAATTCAATAGCTTGAAAATTGTAGAAGAAGGTTGTTCTACAAACTTAAAACATTTAATGCATAAAAATGGCTAAGGTAAAGGACACATAGTTCATGAAAGTGTAGATCACTGTGCATGATAATTGTGTCTTGCACATCTACACTTCATGGTGATAACATAAGTTTATATTTCAATTCAATTATTTGAGAAATGTAGAAGTAGTCTGCTCCACAAATTAATACATATCATATGGACAGACCAACCAAGAAAACAACAAACCGACAGCTTGGCTCCATTATACTGAGTCAAATTTACTTTACAGGGGTATAACTAGAGGTTTGTCACAAATCTCTCAAAAACTATACCACACCGCTTTGTCACAGGCATAGTAGCTATATATATTCTCTATATATGGCAGCCATGCTCATGACTATGGTCAATGACACATAACTCAGAATAATGTTGATCACTGCACAAAAATTGTTTCTAGCCCATTTACATTAATGGTGATGACATACATAAAGTCTCAATTGAATTGCTCGCAGCGAAATGCTTCCACACATAAAGTTCATTTAAAATGCTAGGTTCAAGGGCATATAATTCTGGATTAAGTGAAACACTGGGTAGAAAATAGGAAGGGCTAACCCAATCTGAAACACTGGACTAGTTTGCTTCATAAACTAACATCATTTTATGCAGACGGAGAACCTACCGACAGAGTGACTTTAATAAACGCTCTTGTAGTGGATATGGTGTCCGCCTAGCGATCAGGAGGTCATGGGTTCGAACCCCACTGGGAGCGTTCCTTTGATTTCCCTCAAAGACACCAAGTACTGGTTATAGTCCCAGGAAACGGACTTGAGAGCGTTTATATAAGCCTACGGCTTTCGATGCAATCAAGCTAAAATAAATAGGTTTAAACTAATAAACGCTCTGTCAAACTTTTTTTGCAGGGGAATTAAAACATACCCTGCATTAAAAGATATGGTTAATTTCACAACTTACCAGTTCAAGTGAATAATCATTGAGAGATGATCCAGAGCTGTCCACATTCCATGCAGACATGTAGGGCGGCAGCAGGACTGAGTGCAGGGGGACTTCCACAGGGTTGTGTGTGACCTCCTGAGGGTTGCGTGTCACCTCCAGCTTCTCACACAGGGGTGAGGGAAGGTGCGTGTCCTGCCCCAGCTATACAGCACAACACAAGGTAAGTTCCATACAAAGGGACCTATATTATATCTTCCAAAATCAACATAAACAAGAAACATGGCAATGCAACAAAACAATTGTGCAATCTCAAGCCAGGTCTGTTTGTAAGCTATTTACACACACATTTTCAGCATAATGGCAACATCAAAATAGAAGTACCGGTAATTTGTGGAACCAATTTTTATCATCAGTAACCTTGATCTTGACCCGTTAATCCCCTTATACAATCCCGAGCTAAATGTGCATGTAAGCTACCAATATATAACGCTATTCTATTAACTGAAATGTAACATTATAATTTTTGATTGTATGAAAAATATATTCATTGTATAATATTTTATTTCAATACATTTCATCAAATTGTCTTCGTTGTTGATCATTCTGTAGGGTCCCTTAAATACATGAAAATATAAAAATAATACTTTACTTGTGCACTGCTACATCTTTAAAATTATACTCTGTATTTATGATATTATATTGTTAATGTTTATGTTTATATCAATCTTGACTGAGGTCACACAATGGGATAATGAGAAATAAAGCCATACACAGATCTCCTTGTTTTAAAGTAGTTAAGCCTCGGTTTGAAATCAAAGTAAACCACTCAATGATACTCTTGCTATTAACATTGAATTCCAGCCAGAGGCTGCTGAGAAATACTTGAGACATGTATGTCAGGAATAACAATTTAATACAATTTCACAAATCTTTAAAGGCCCATAACTCTTAGAAGTGAAATATGGATACTTCCTCCTCGCAAGAAGATTCTATAAAGCTTAATTACAATTTGACCAGAAGCTTAAAAATGAATTTATTAGGTTTCAAATTTCCATTATGACAACTTAAACAAAACAAGGGATAAAATTGTCACAAAACCAGGTTTTCAATAAAAAAAAAGTCTGATAAAGGGAGACAACTGCAACTCATATTGTGCATAGCTTCTGATTGCTCATCACAATAACCCCCCTTGTTTCAAAATCAATCTGTTTTTTCGACCCTGTGACCTAGTTTCTGACCCGGCATGACCCATATTCGAACTTGACCTAGATATTGTCTAGATACAACTTCTGACCAAGTTTCGTAAAGATCGGATGATAACTATTTGAATTAGAGAGCGGACAACATGCTCATTGTTTAAACGTGCTAAGTGACCCTGTGACCTAGTTTTTCACCTGGCATGACCCATATTCAAACTTGACCTAGATATTGTCTAGATACAACTAATGACAAAGTTTCGTAAAGATCGGAAGAAAACTATTTGAATTAGAGAGCGGACAAGCTTGTTCCGCCCGCCAGTCAGCCAGCCCGCCCGCATTCGCCAATCTAACAACTAGTTTTTTCCTTCGGAAAACCTGGTTAAAAAAATGAAGTGAAACATACTGGTAGTATGCACCCCTACTTTTTACAATGAAGATTCTCATAAAGTTAAGTGGAATTCCAGCCAGTAGTTAGTGAGAAAACGCCAGGACAACTCATTCAAGAATTGTATGTTTTATACCATTCTTCAGAAATCTTTAACATAATACAATTCTTACATTCAATTTTTTTCATACATACTGCCCACACTATTTTTGAAAAGCATACTTTTTTTTTAGAAGAAATAAAAAAACACAAGAAATGTGTTTGTGAAACACTATGTCCCCTTTTGAGCGATTTTGACCCATATATTTGACCTTTGACCTTATTGGATGACCTTGACCTTTCACCACTCAAAATGTGCAGATCCATGAGATACACATGCATGCCAAATATGAAGTTGCTATGTTAAATATTGCAAAAGTTATGGCCAATGTTAAAGTTTGTGCAAACAAACCAACAAACAAACCGACAGGGCAAAAACAATATGTGGAATGCTCACTTTGTCTTTGAGTTCCATGCAGATGGAGTGCCTGTGCAAAGGGGTGCTAAAGGGTATCCTGGGTAGGTGTCTCCTACCGGTCTCAACAACCTCAGGCTCATCAAGCAGCGAACCACTATATATATCAAACTGTTCAGTCTGGCTCTGAAGTCTGCAACAATAAACATACAGCGGTGAACCACTATATATATAAAACTGCTCAGTCTGGCTCTGAAGACTGGAAAAACTAGAGCTTTGTCACTGACAAATACCCCCACATGCCGCATTGACACAGAATATTTTGCATGTAAAAACGCACTAAGTGACCCCGTTACCTAGTTTTTGACCCGGCATGACCCATATTCGAACTTGACCTAGACATCATCTAGATACAACTTTTGACAAAGTTTGGTGAAGATCGGATGAAAACTACTTGAGTTAGAGAGCGGACAACCAAAACGGACCGACCGACAGACAGACAACCGACAGACAGACAAGCTCACTCTTATATACCCCCCTAAACTTCGTTTGTGGGGGAACAATAAACACTTTTTTACTTTCCAAAAATGTAGTCTGAAGATAAATGAAATTTTATCTTAATACAGTTCAAACTGACCTAGCGGTCAACTAAAAACGACGGTCAACTGCAGACAACAGTCAGTCTGGATTCCCCCTGATGAAAATCATTCTTTATTACACTTGAGAATAATGGTCAACTGTCAATAAAGGCTAGTATATTTCACTCCGAAAGGCATATTTGAGTTGAGAACAGCGGTCATGATTCAGTCGTTTCAAGTTGTGAAAAGTAAACACACAGATCAATCAACGTTGCCTTTTACCTCTGATGTCATAGCGTCTATTGTGCTTCTATTTTGTGAGTAAAGAAAGTGATTGCGGCGACTGCCTTTGATATGATAAATGCGGCCTGCTGTGAGAAAACAAAAAATTGGGTATTGAGAAGGTTTGTTTTCCTGTGGTAATAAATAAACAATAACCATTTGTATTGATAGCAATAAGCCGGTGCAGTCATATCGCAATAGCTTGAGAACGTGACAAAATCTTTGTCGCTGATAAGGTGTTAACAACAACACTTAGCAAGTAAGTGTTGTTGTAAGCAGGCGTTAAAAAGATTAGTGATAGTCTATTTTGGCAAAACAGATATTGAAATGCGTTGGTAAACTCAAAAGTTTCAGGATAGATTTCAATTTGAATCAATACATTATACATCTATTTTGTATAACTCAATAGAAATTATTTATTTTATTATACTTTGTTATCAGCAATTAGCTTTTGTTTGCATTACACTGTGTGCAAATGACTGGGTAGGGTAACAACGGAGCGATATTACCAACCGACCAACGATCTTAAAAGTGGTCCTCTGAGAACAACGGTAACCTGTCTACAACGGTCACTTTGGCCATTTCCCTTGACTGACCGCTGTTCTCAGTTTTAACTGTAGCTTTAATTGAAATAGAATTAGAGAAAGCATAAGAACATAAACAAAGGGAAATGTATGCACCAAATATGTATACTTACATTTCATTGTCACAAATGTAAAATAGGGTTGATGTGTAGCAACAGTTACATGAATAAAGGAATTGTACATTGTACATACATGTTGTGTTTATATTGCATGTGTCTTACAACACTCTTTTCTGTGCCCAGTGACATAAAGCGTGGGAAACACTGTCCTTTGACATATTTCTAGTCTTAAAATGTTTTCTTTCAATCTGATTTTTACTAATGGCAAATATGCACATCATGTGCAACATTGTTTGCTTTTTTTGCTCGTGAAGGGAGGTACATAGTTATTGCATTGTCTGTCCTTCAGTCTGTCTGTCCTTCTATCTGTCAGTCAATCAAGAACCACAGCTCTTTTATCAGTACTTTTGGAATAATTGCCCTTTGCTTATTTTTTGTATAATCCGGTTCTTGTATCGAGCATACCTCTGCACATATTGAAGTTATTCAAATTAAAAAATCATATTATGATAGATGGCTTAACAAGAAAATGCAAAGTACTAGGACCATGACTTTCTCTTCAGTGTTTGCAGAGTTTTTGCCCTTTGTTATTTTTCCATGTGCCAAGCTTCAATACATAGGTATTGAGGGTTTTAAATAAATATGCTAGTATTGATATAGGACATTTACAGAAAGTGAAGGGTACAAGAAATATAACTGCTTCTATAGTATTTTTGAGTTATTGATATCTGCCTAATTTTTGTGTAGAATGTAACTAATTTTGTAATTTTCTTGTGCAAGGCACAAAGGGCTTTGAGAAGAAGTGCAGAGTAAAAGTTCAATAAAGCTCTGTATGGGTGCATAAACAAAAACAACAACTAAATGCAATATATAAAGATACAGCAAACTGGTATTGCAATACATATTGAATACAATAAATAAACAACGTGTTCAGATGAGCTTAAAATGCAACATTTTGATAACCTTTTTTGAGCGCTGCATTGCACATGACTCTTACAACCTTGGGGGATAAAATACACAGGATATTTTAAGCATTTGGCCATGAATAAAAATGCTGTCGTTTTTTTCAGAAGCCAAGTAACAAAAAATTACAATCTCCAATAAAAATTATCAACTGCAGTCATAAAAACACCATAGCTAGCTAGCATGAAAGCGTGACTAAATCAATATTTGATAAGCTGTTGTTTTTAGGGTGCTATAAAGGGATTTTTTTACCTAACAGACCGTGAATTAAGAGTTTTTAAGTAAACTTGTAGAGCAAGCATTGTTTTGTATTAATGTTGTGACAAAGTGTTGAATGTCATGACAAATTATTTAATGTCAAAAAGTCATGGTCAAAATTGATATTTTCATAAAACACTTACCAGAATAAAAAAGGTAACGCTTGCTTAATCAATATAAAACAATCCACCACCTTTACTACAAAGACATCCAAATCTTGCCCAAAGGTGATGATGTATCAATTGCATTCACCCCCTTGATTTATTATAACCAACGAAAATAATGGGAATCAGTGAAAGTCTTTAGTGCATGCAAACACTGCAGCTGTTTGTTTAACTTTAAATTTCAATATCTAAATAATATGATTCAATTATCATTTATTTCCATAGTGATTGCACATCTTACCTCATAAACTTCCCATTTAACTCTGCAAGAGTCCCCTGAACATCTTCCTTCTCATTTTGGAGTTTCTGTAACAAAAATCATAAATAAGTGTTTAAGAGTAAAATTTGAAAATAGAAAGATGCTTTTCTGACAAGTATGCAGCCACCAAAAGTGTTTGGAGTAAATACCCAGACGTTTTTTGTATATACTTAGTAACAGTGACCTAAACCTTGACCGCACCCATACCCTATGCAATCTTTAGCAAGGTGCGGATATAATGTATCTAACCATGAAGTTCATTATAATAGCCTCATTGTTTATCAAGTCATAGAGCAGAAACCATAACAACTTAACATCAAATGGATCTTGGCAAAAATATTACGCCCAAAAATATTATCACCAAGTTTCGCGATAATCCCATTTATACTGTTTAAGTTAGAAAGCGGATTAAGTCAATTTGGTAATTTGTTAATATTTCAAAGGCCATAATTAGAAATGATTCAACAGATCTGGCTGGTTATTGAACTTGGCCAAGTTATTTGGCAGACATTGTTCATCTGGAGGGCGCCCACCTGCCCACTAACCATCCGCCTGCTACAGTTGGTCCCATGAGACAACCCATTTTTAAATCCGCCCAATACAAATGTAATGAAATTTGAGTTTACAGTCTGTTGTACATTGTGAACCCAGTATCCAATTAAGACAAATTATAACATACCTTGATATTTTTCTAAAATGGATTTTATAATGCCAGGCTTACAAAAAGGGTGTTACAATATTCCTTCTATTTCCTTCTTGATTGTTTTCACATGCTGTTACTCACCAAGAATTAGAGATGTATAAATTGATGCTGAAGATCAAATGCGTCAAGTTTTAGAAAAATGGTTATTTTTTAGGGTAAGATGGCCAAATTCTTAATGAAACAATATGTACAGTCCATGACATGTTTAATACACGAGACTTGTGTTGATGGCATGTACCCATTTCAATGACTTATAGATCTAAAGTTGCTATCCGTTATGAATGAAAACATTATAAATATGTAAAAGTGGCGTCACGTTATAGGTACTTCATCTTTGGCACACTTTTCAAGTATGAATAATGTAAACAAACATGAAATGCAATGACTTAGATAAATTGTGCTAAATTATGAAGTGCAAGTACGGCCTTTGGCACACCATCAACGTGTAATAACCTATACAAAATTAAATTATGAAAACAATCTGCATTCATATTTTCATACCATTATCAGCAGTTTTACAATTGTAAAAACTACATTACCTCATTTTGTTCAATAAGTTGGTGGCATTTTTGTTGTAGCGCATTCAGCTGCTGCAGTTTCTGAAACATATTTTTCATTATAATGAAATGTACAATTTACTATTGTAGCCAAATCTCACTTCATGGCAAAATTGTGACTACCTTTATAAACCTAGGAATGACCTTTACAAGTATGTAGAGCCTTCAATCATGCAGCTATTTAAAACAGATTAAATGCATCCAGCACTTGTCTTACACACAGTATTGGAGATATTGAAGTCTTCCTTTTGATGTATATTGAAGTGTTCCTGATAACCTTTTGAATAGTCATTTCTGTAATACCAGTGTTAACAAACATATGACATGTCATTCCCCACTTAAGTATTCATACTATGACTAAGACCTAAGGGAATTAAGACCATCATCAGAGATCATCTTATTAAGAAATTTGCACATAATATTGATGTGGTAGAAAATAATAATGTAACTTACTTATGAAGGTGAAGCCAGAAAATTGCAATTTTCTTAAACTTTGAAATCCAGCAAGTCGTTTATGATTTTTAGATTGTCAAAAATTAAAGCAGGGCTGTACTAAGACAAAACATGTGTACAGATTGCAATTTTGTGTCAGCATGCACATGATTGTCCAATAGAGGCAGCACAATGTCAATTTGTAAGAAAGTGTACAATATATTCCTCCACAACATATTGCTTGACCTTGCATCGAAACGCATTTTGCACAGTGTTACCAACTGCCTCATATGACTATTATTCCAGCAAATTTATTTCAGATCTTTTCATGTTGCTTATTACGACTTAAATTACACCTATAAGTGTTAGGGCATCAGCACATCTACAAATATATTTTTTAGCTGGCAAAAAATTTGTTCTGATTTATTGGTAAAGTATAAATCCTTTTTGCATGTAGATGCAATTGGGACAAATATTTGAATCTAATGACCTATAACACGACATCTGATTATTCACAGAACCTAGACTGATTGCAAAAGACTTGATGTAGGTATCTTTCCTGACAATGTTGTAGCAAACTAAAAAAGCCTTCTCCTGACACTGCATTCATGATGTAGCACACATTTTATTTTAGTTACTTTGACAAAAATATGAATGTTAATGTGAAGTTCCATCATATAAGTCAAGAGTTTAAAAGAGTGTACACATGCATAACTGACAAACTGCCACTGGCACTGCTGGCCAAAACATGTGTCTAGTAGAGTGTCAAAGGAGAGATACCTCATCAAGAAGGTCTGCATGAGATGATTTCAGTTCCTGTTCATCAAGAAGCTTGTGCTGGAACAGATAACATGTGTTACAAAAACAAATGTTAATATACATATACACTACACAGATAATACTGTTAAAAAACAATTGTAAATACACATATAAGCTACACAGATAATATTGGTATAAAAAAAACATTTAATTCTGATTAGCAAACATGCATGATATAAGAGCTATCATTGACAGTAATGAATACATCCATATTCTTAAATGATTTTTTTAATAACATTATTCACATTATGATTAGTTATAATTTATTCAATACATGGTCATTTTTAGAGCAGACAAGTCCCATTTTAAAATAAAGTTCTTATTTTGACCTCAAAGTTTGCCTTGCCCTTAAAGGTAGCCAAATGGTTCTTGCATGCAACAAACCCTATTTTTAGATGACACATATATTATTAAAATGCTTGAACAGATGGTTAAGGTATACAGATGAGAAGCCTTATTTTGCCAAAAAAGAGGTTGTCACAGGGTTCTTTCACATGACATACTTTCTCATATAGGCAAAAATTGTGCCATTTTATATTGATATTCTTCAAACTATAATGCAACAAGCCTAATTTTGATAATAAGGCCACATGTTCTGACTTTAGACCTCAAAGTGTGACCTTGACCATACACCATCTCATATAAGTGAACATTAATGGGAATGTTAAGTCTTGGCAAGTTTTGGGAGAGAGAGAGACAGACAGACCAAAGGACCCTTCCTACAGGTAGTTGGGGCATAACAAGAGGGCAAAGAGTTTATTTAGTATGTTCACCTTCAACTGAAGGGTTAATCTAATACACATACACATCAATTTTTCTCAATGGCTAACATTATTTAAGTGCTTTGATTTCATAATACATTTGCTTCAATAGTCTATAGGAAATGTGCGTACCATTCTCCTGCAAAGTCATAGCTGTTGCTGCATACGAAATACTCCTGACAATGTACAACTGTTGTTGCAGAAAGGAATAACATTCCCTTAACCATGCATATCTGGTGTTGCAGAAAGGTGTTACCCTCTCCTTACGATGCATACACATTAATGCAGAAAAAATACTCATGACAATGTATACCTGTTACCTGCTGTTACAGACAGATGGTAACCCTCTCTTGACAATGCATACCTGTTGTTAAAGACAGGTGGTTACCCTCTCCTGACAATGCATACCTGTTGTTACAGACAGATGGTTACCATCTCTTGACAATGCATACCTGCTGTTACAGACAGATGGTTACCCTCTCTTGACAATGCATACCTGTTGTTACAGACAGATGGTTACCCTCTCTTGACAATGCATACCTGCTGTTACAGACAGGTGGTTACCCTCTCTTGACAATTGTTGCAGACAGATGGTTACCCTCTCTTGACAATGCAAACCTGTTGTTGCAGACAGATGGTTACCCACTCTTGACAATGCATACCTGCTGTTACAATCAGGTGGTTACCCTCTCTTAACAATGCATACCTGCTGTTACAGACAGGTGGTTACCCTCTCTTGACAATGCATACCTGCTGTTACAGACCGGTGATTACCCTCTCTTGACAATGCTTACCTGCTGTTGCAGACAGGTGGTTACCCTCTCTTGACAATGCATACCTGTTGTTGCAGAAAGTCGGTTACCCTCTCTTGACAATGCATACCTGTTGTTGCAGACAGGTGGTTAACCTCTCTTGACAATTCATACCTGTTGTTGCAGACAGGTGGTTACCCTCTCTTGACAATGCATACCTGTTGTTGCAGACAGGTGGTAACCCTCTCTTGACAATGCATACCTGTTGTTGCAGACTGTTGGTTACCCTTACTTGACAATGCATACCTGTTGTTGCAGACAGGTGGTTACCCTCTCTTGACAATGCATACCAGCTGTTACATACATGTGGTTACCCTCTCTTGACAATGCATACCTGCTGTTACACACAGATGGTTATCCTCTCTTGACAATGCATAACTGCTTTGGCAGACAGGTGGTTACCCTCTCTTGACAATGCATACTTGTTGTTGCAGACAGGTGGTTACCCTCTCTTGACAATGTATACCAGATGTTGCAGACAGGTGGTTACCCTTTCTTGACAATGCATACCTGATGTTGCAGACAGGTGGTTACCCTCTCTTGACAATGTATTCCTGTTGTTGCAGACAGGTGGTTACCCTCTCTTGACAATGCATACCTGTTGTTGCAGACAGGTGGTTACCCTCTCTTGACAATGCATACCTGGTGTTGTAGACTGTTGGTTATCCTCTCTTGACAATGCATACCTGTTGTTACAGACAGGTGGTTACCCTCTCTTGACAATGCATACCAGCTGTAACAGACAGGTGGTTACCCTCTCTTGAAAATGCATACCTGTTGTTGCAGACAGTTAGTTACCCTCTCTTGACAATGCATACCTGTTGTTGCAGACAGGTGGTTACCCTCTCTTGACAATGCATACCTGGTGTTGCAGACAGGTGGTTACCCTCTCTTGACAATGCATACCTGCTGTTACATACAGGTGGTTACCCTTTCTTGACAATGCATACCTTCTGTTACAGACAGGTGGTTATACTCTCCTGACAATGCATACCTGCTGTTGCAGACAGGTGGTTACCCTCTCTTGGCAATGCATACCTGCTGTAACAGACAGGTGGTTACCTTCTCTTGACAATGTATACCTGTTGTTACAGACAGATGGTTACCCTCTCTTGACAATGCATACCTGTTGTTGCAGACAGGTGGTTACCCTCTCCTGACAATGCATACAGGTTGTTACAGACAGATGGTTACCTTCTCTTGACAATGCATACCTGTTGTTACAGACAGACGGTTACCCTCTCTTGACAATGCATACCTGTTGTTGCAGACAGGTGGTTACCCTCTCCTGACAATCCATACCTGCTGTTACAGACAGACGGTTACCCTCTCTTGACAATGCATACCTGTTGTTGCAGAGAGATGGTTACCCTCTCTTGACAATGTATACCTGTTGTTGCAGACAGTTGGTTACCCTCTCTTGGCAATGCATACCTGCTGTAACAGACAGGTGGTTACCCTCTCCTGACAATCCATACCTGCTGTTACAGACAGGTGGTTACCCTCTCCTGACAATGCATACATGTTGTTGCAGACAGGTACATCTGTATGGTATGCATTGTCAAGGGAGGGTAACCACCTGTCTGTAACAGAAGGTATGCATTGTCAAGAGAGGTTAACCACCTGTCTGCAACAACAGGTATGCATTGTCAAGAGAGGATAACCACCTTTCTGCAATGAACGGTATGCATTGTCAAGAGAGGGTAACCACCTGTCTGTAACAGAAGGTATGCATTGTCAAGAGAGGTTAACCACCTGTCTGCAACAACAGGTATGCATTGTCAAGAGAGGATAACCACCTTTCTGCAATGAACGGTATGCATTGTCAAGAGAGGGTAACCACCTGTCTGTAACAGAAGGTATGCATTGTCAAGAGAGGTTAACCACCTGTCTGCAACAACAGGTATGCATTGTCAAGAGAGGNTTACAGACAGGTGGTTACCCTCTCTTGACAATGCATACCGTTCATTGCAGAAAGGTGGTTATCCTCTCTTGACAATGCATACCTATTGTTGCAGACAGGTGGTTAACCTCTCTTGACAATGCATACCTTCTGTTACAGACAGGTGGTTACCCTCTCTTGACAATGCATACCGTTCATTGCAGAAAGGTGGTTATCCTCTCTTGACAATGCATACCTATTGTTGCAGACAGGTGGTTAACCTCTCTTGACAATGCATACCTTCTGTTACAGACAGGTGGTTACCCTCTCTTGACAATGCATACCGTTCATTGCAGAAAGGTGGTTATCCTCTCTTGACAATGCATACCTATTGTTGCAGACAGGTGGTTAACCTCTCTTGACAATGCATACCTTCTGTTACAGACAGGTGGTTACCCTCTCTTGACAATGCATACCGTTCATTGCAGAAAGGTGGTTATCCTCTCTTGACAATGCATACCTATTGTTGCAGACAGGTGGTTAACCTCTCTTGACAATGCATACCTTCTGTTACAGACAGGTGGTTACCCTCTCTTGACAATGCATACCGTTCATTGCAGAAAGGTGGTTATCCTCTCTTGACAATGCATACCTATTGTTGCAGACAGGTGGTTAACCTCTCTTGACAATGCATACCTTCTGTTACAGACAGGTGGTTACCCTCTCTTGACAATGCATACCGTTCATTGCAGAAAGGTGGTTATCCTCTCTTGACAATGCATACCTATTGTTGCAGACAGGTGGTTAACCTCTCTTGACAATGCATACCTTCTGTTACAGACAGGTGGTTACCCTCTCTTGACAATGCATACCGTTCATTGCAGAAAGGTGGTTATCCTCTCTTGACAATGCATACCTATTGTTGCAGACAGGTGGTTAACCTCTCTTGACAATGCATACCTTCTGTTACAGACAGGTGGTTACCCTCTCTTGACAATGCATACCGTTCATTGCAGAAAGGTGGTTATCCTCTCTTGACAATGCATACCTATTGTTGCAGACAGGTGGTTAACCTCTCTTGACAATGCATACCTTCTGTTACAGACAGGTGGTTACCCTCTCTTGACAATGCATACCGTTCATTGCAGAAAGGTGGTTATCCTCTCTTGACAATGCATACCTATTGTTGCAGACAGGTGGTTAACCTCTCTTGACAATGCATACCTTCTGTTACAGACAGGTGGTTACCCTCTCTTGACAATGCATACCGTTCATTGCAGAAAGGTGGTTATCCTCTCTTGACAATGCATACCTATTGTTGCAGACAGGTGGTTAACCTCTCTTGACAATGCATACCTTCTGTTACAGACAGGTGGTTACCCTCTCTTGACAATGCATACCGTTCATTGCAGAAAGGTGGTTATCCTCTCTTGACAATGCATACCTATTGTTGCAGACAGGTGGTTAACCTCTCTTGACAATGCATACCTTCTGTTACAGACAGGTGGTTACCCTCTCTTGACAATGCATACCGTTCATTGCAGAAAGGTGGTTATCCTCTCTTGACAATGCATACCTATTGTTGCAGACAGGTGGTTAACCTCTCTTGACAATGCATACCTTCTGTTACAGACAGGTGGTTACCCTCTCTTGACAATGCATACCGTTCATTGCAGAAAGGTGGTTATCCTCTCTTGACAATGCATACCTATTGTTGCAGACAGGTGGTTAACCTCTCTTGACAATGCATACCTTCTGTTACAGACAGGTGGTTACCCTCTCTTGACAATGCATACCGTTCATTGCAGAAAGGTGGTTATCCTCTCTTGACAATGCATACCTATTGTTGCAGACAGGTGGTTAACCTCTCTTGACAATGCATACCTTCTGTTACAGACAGGTGGTTACCCTCTCTTGACAATGCATACCGTTCATTGCAGAAAGGTGGTTATCCTCTCTTGACAATGCATACCTATTGTTGCAGACAGGTGGTTAACCTCTCTTGACAATGCATACCTTCTGTTACAGACAGGTGGTTACCCTCTCTTGACAATGCATACCGTTCATTGCAGAAAGGTGGTTATCCTCTCTTGACAATGCATACCTATTGTTGCAGACAGGTGGTTAACCTCTCTTGACAATGCATACCTTCTGTTACAGACAGGTGGTTACCCTCTCTTGACAATGCATACCGTTCATTGCAGAAAGGTGGTTATCCTCTCTTGACAATGCATACCTATTGTTGCAGACAGGTGGTTAACCTCTCTTGACAATGCATACCTTCTGTTACAGACAGGTGGTTACCCTCTCTTGACAATGCATACCGTTCATTGCAGAAAGGTGGTTATCCTCTCTTGACAATGCATACCTATTGTTGCAGACAGGTGGTTAACCTCTCTTGACAATGCATACCTTCTGTTACAGACAGGTGGTTACCCTCTCTTGACAATGCATACCGTTCATTGCAGAAAGGTGGTTATCCTCTCTTGACAATGCATACCTGTTGTTGCAGACAGGTGGTTAACCTCTCTTGACAATGCATACCTTCTGTTACAGACAGGTGGTTACCCTCTCTTGACAATGCATACCGTTCATTGCAGAAAGGTGGTTATCCTCTCTTGACAATGCATACCTGTTGTTGCAGACAGGTGGTTAACCTCTCTTGACAATGCATACCTTCTGTTACAGACAGGTGGTTATCCTCTCTTGACAATGCATACCTGTTGTTGCAGACAGGTGGTTAACCTCTCTTTACAATGCATACCTTCTGTTACAGACAGGTGGTTACCCTCTCTTGACAATGCATACCATACAGATGTAACCCTCTGTTAACAATATGTACCTGTTGTAGCATACAGATGTAAACCTCTTCTGAAAATCCATACCTGTTGTTGCATACAGATGTAAACCTCTTCTCCATACCTGTTGATGCATACAGATGTAATCCTCTTCTCCATCTCTGTTGTTGCATACAAATGTAAACCTCTTCTTAAAATGCATACCTGTTGTTGCAGACATGTGTTCTCTTTTAGTTGAAGTTCCACCTCTGCAGCCTCAAGGTCAGCTGTCACTTTCTGCCACTAAAACAAGATTGCTATGATGGCCCCAATGCCTTCAGCCTAGTCCAACATGTGCAATAATTGTAACAGATTTGACCTGATGACCTAGTTGTTTTACTTCACATTACCCAGTTTTATACTTATATAGTCTAGAAATGGTCAGGACAACCATTCAGAATAAATTTTATCATAATTAGATCACAAATGAGTGTCCTTCGTTTTTTTTTCTTAGATTTGATCTATTGACCTACTTTTTTTTATCCCATCCAACCAAAATTGGCCTATATATTGTAATGATAAACAGTCTGACTAAGTTTCATCATTATTGAGTTATAAAGGAAGCTTTTAGAAGGGTCACATGTTTTTTTCTAAGATTTCACCTATTTACCTAGATTTTGGACAAATGTGATCCAGATAAAAACACTGGACATAGACTGGTCACAATAAGTTGCCATGGGCAATATCTGCTCAGGTTTGCTAAAAAAAAATCTGAACATGTATTTTACATTGCTAATCATCATGTGTAAACAAAGATTCATGATTATATTCTGTGTACCTTTTTGAAAAATTGAATTATGCATTTCTATAATAACCTGACATTAGAAAGGTTTAGATTGAAGGGTCAGGCATTATCTTCTTTAAAACCTTTAATCACTTATGTGTACCAAGTTTCATTATCATATTCTATGTACTTTGGAAGTTTTTTGTTTTTTTTTGCGGACAGAGAAACTTACCAATAGTTTAACAAAGGAAGAAATAACAAACAGAATAAAGACAAACATATAGTGAAATCTGCAAACCAAATTTTATTACCATATCTTAATATGTTGTTGTCGAGTAATTATAAAAACAAGTTTTGCTCCAATTTTAGTAAGTGACCTGACCTTTTGACCTTTGGTGAAAATCAAAAGGTCTTGCATAATTCCCATATGATTCTATGTACGTATACAAAACAAACGTTACCCTCTTTTACAGTTGCATACCAATGTTATTTTTTTTCACGAAACAATCTAGTTAATGCACATGTTTTACCAGTATTTCAGTAAAAAATCAATATTTTTCTTTAAGTCAAATATCCGATACTTCATCAAGCAAGACACATATCTCCAGACTATGTTTCTTATGGTTATAGAACTACAATTGTAAACTGCTGTTTTTTTTGTTTTTTTTTAATTGAGTATAAAATCATCTTCAAAATGGCTTAGATGTGTATGGATCGAATCAGTTTTGTTATTCGAAAAATGATTTCACAGCATTCTTTTCGAAGTTTCTATTACAGATTCAATTGGTGAAGGGTGTAACTGAATAGCAAAAAGGAAAGTCTTACTGCATAAAATACATCTTTCTTACAAAAAGGTATAGAACGTATTTTTTTTGTTTACAGTTTATATGAAAAAGGTAGCTAAACAACAAAAAGTCAAAACAAAGTAATTAATCAAATTTATTCACCTTGGGAAAGGAGGGGGCGAAATTACTATGGTGGAAAAAAATGTAGGACATAATCCCCGCGAACAATATCCCAATAAACATCGTCAAAGAATCTTCAGTACTTCCTGAGAATTCACAAATTCTAGTTATATGATATGTAATTTACTAGATATTTCAGTACTTGAGGACAGACAGAAAATAGGCAAATGAATATAGTGAAGGATTGACAGATAAACATACAGTAAACCTTAACGTTTTTAAGTTCTATTTTTAGTAACATCAACCTGACCTTTGACCTCATGCATATTACTCATATTGCCCTATAAAAATATACAAGGTCTTTATAAGAAATTGCAGGAACAATTTTTTGCAGATGGACTTACCGTTGTCGTTAATTTGGTCACAATGGTTTTGTACAGAAAACAGATTGAACCACAAATCAAGTAAGGTGGGAAAGTTACTGGTCGTTTGGCAGGTGTCAATTTAGAGCAATTTCTTTGATTGGTACTGATTTAAGTGGTCGTAATAGCCGTTAGCGGGTTGGTCAGATCAGTGAGTGTAACAACCATTGAAATGTAGAAGAAAAAAGTTGGGACTTAAAAATGGTGGTTGTTGTTGCGAGTTGATTGTAAAGATGGGGTGGTCGTTTATATAGTTTTTACTGTTTATTGCATCTTTTGTACTCCAAAATACATTCCCTTTTTTTTTTAAAGAAAACTAGAAATGTGTCACAGACACTGATGCCCACACAACACATGTTCTGACACAGATAAATGCTTTATAAATTCTATAGTAGACACAAGACATAATTCAGCCAAAACTGGTCGCAGTCAATATTTCTTTCTAAACAATCATCTACATGTTTAAAGTCATTCAACTTTCAAATTTGAGCAAGATTCAACCAGCAGTTAAACAGAGTTGATAACACAACATTTTGGAAGTCTATATTTTATAGTCGAACTAGAAATATGGTAACTACATACCATGATGTTAAAAATGAGACAAAACAAGTGATGTGTTTGTGAAACACTATGTCCCCTTTTGAGCGATTTTGACCCATATATTTGACCTTTGACCTTGAAGAATGACCTTGACCTTTCATCACTCAAAATGTGCAGCTCCATGAGATACACATGCATGCCAAATATGAAATTGCTATATTCAATATTTAAAAGCTATGGCCAATATTAAAGTTTGTGCAAACCAAGAAAACAACAAACAAATCAACAGACAGGGCAAAAACAATATGTCCCCCAGTATAGACTGGGGGAGATAAAAATCAATTTTGCACATATGTAGTTTGGGCCCAAAATCCCAGACCATTGCCCTACTAGCTGTGCTCATGAGAGAGTGGCATGCAGCATACATTCACCTTTGCCTCAAAGGTGCTGGCCTGGTTTTCCAGAATGGAGATGTCCTTCTCAAGGCCAAGGATGCGGATGTCCCGTCTCCCAATCTCCTCCTGGAGGGCCAGCAAGCGGGACTTGAGTTCCTCATTCTCCTCCATCACACTCTGTCGCAGGTCCAGGCTCTCCTGCACACTGAAACACAACAGCAACCAGCCTCAATCACTCATCTGACAGCCTTAATAACAACCAAAGCACCGGGTAGTCATGACAATCACATAAATGATAACAACACAAACAGAGTCAAGGGGCAGTCCTGACAAATAAAAACATGAGGACAACTCACCGACAACTGTTGGGTAGTCCTGACAAAAACTGTAGAATCGCTCATTTTCAAAGAGTTCTTATTTTGCTTTTTGCGCTTGGGCCATTGCACCAATTTATGACTACCACAAATATTTACAAATGTTACCATTAGTTAGATTGTCATCTTCCTCCATCAATGGGAATATCTAGTTGTTTAAATGGTCTTTGTCAAAGTTAAAATTAATTGTGATACTGTTGTTTTTTAAGTATTCTAATTATGTTGTGAAACAAAAACAAACATAAATTGTACTTTAGTTTCAACATAAAAACATTATTTTACCTTAAATTCAATAATATTAAGAAAAAAAACTTGAAATGTTCCCCTTAATGTGTGATCTTGACCTTGGCAAAAGGGACATAGGACACTTGCATGAAATGCCTACCCCATATGGTAAAATTGAATGATGAATAACAAAGTTAATGTCCGGAAAAGCTGAATTATGCCCAGATTTGGCCTTCAACCTCTTACTGCAACCTTGACCTTTGAGGTAGGGAGTCAGGAGTTGAGTGGCACACAGTCTCCTCATAATGACCAGTTGAGGTGTAATTGTTTTATCGCATGATGAATAACAAAATGAAGGTACAGACAAGCTGTATTCTTTCCAAGAGTTGACCATTTACCTTTAAGCTTGACCTTGACCTTAGAGATAGGGAGATGAATGTTACAGGCAACAATGGGTCTCCTTCTGGTGGACATTTGGTAAGCTTTAGGTTGAAAAATGACCAATCTACATTGCAGACAGTTTGTATTATGCCACAATGTGACCTCTGAGGTAGGGAGAGGTGTGTAAAAGGTAACATACTTTCTACTTGTATCTAACATTTGTGGTAAGTTATTTTAAAAGAAGTTGATATTTAACAATTTTTCTGTCCAGAAAAGCTTGGATGGATACGCTAAGGAACATGCGCAACAATGCACACACAAACACATATAATTGTGAAAGATATATGGAGCTTTCAGCAAGTAAGCTTGACAAATCTGAGTAATGTTGCCAGTTCTGATCTTTGTTAAAGCTGTTACATAAAAAATATGAAATGTATGGGCAAAATGCATTCAGTAGAGAAGAGTTTTTAAGTGTTTCTCATTTTTAATGAATTTGAGCTTTGGCCTCGTTTTCTCGAATATTCTTAATTTTTTGTTAAACAGGACAGACTCACTTTTTAAAAATTACAATTCAGTACACCAACATTTGATTAGAATAATATTACAAGCTTCAAATAAACTTTTTATCTGAAATAAACAAAATACTTATTACCATACATTGGTTTCAGAATTTTGGTTGGGAGGACAAAGCAGTGATTATGCTCCCCTTTTGCTGGCAGCATAAACATGAAATGTCATTTCTAATTAAAAGCATGAATAAGTGTTCTGCATGATCACGATGTATGGTGTAGTGAACCAACCTTTTGAGCCTTTTTTTAAGGACCTCATCCTCCTTTAGTCTGAGAGCCAGAAGTTCATCCTGGGAATCCATCTGCCTCTGAAACTTGGTGTTCTCCTCCTGCAGGCGCCGGTTGTGGTACCGCAGGTCACCTAGTTCATGCAGCAGCTCACCGACCTCACTGACACATAGCAACAGTCAAATAGCAACAGCTACAGAGAAAGAGCTAAAAAGCAACAATCACATAGCAACAGCTACATAGAAACAGCTACATAGTAACAGCCACATAGCAACAGCTACAGAGAAACAGCTACATGGTAACAGACACATAGCAACAGCTACAGAGAAACAGCCACATAGCAACAGCTACAGAGAAACAGCTACATAGTAACAGCCACATAGCAACAGCTACAGAGAAACAGCTACATAGAAACAGTCAAATAGCAACAGCTAAAGAGAAACAGCTACATAGTAACAGCCACATAGCAACAGCTTTACAATAGCAGCCATCTTACATCAGCTTCATATAAATAGCTACAGTCACACAACAACAGCTACATATCACCAACCTGAAACAAAGCAGCTTCAATAAAGCAGCAGTGCAACAGCTACATATGGACAGTCGCATAGGAAGCTAAATATCAGCAGCCTTACAGCAACAGCCACTTAGAAACTGCTACATAGTAATAGCCACTTAGAAACAGTTACTTATCAACTGTCACATAACAAGAGCAACATAGCAACAGCTTCATATCAACAGCAACATAGCAACATCTATGAAGTAACAAAGAAGAAGTTGTTTTATAAGCCATGAACTAGATATAGTGCCTAGATGAGCAATTAGTACTCCGAACCATTGAGAAATTAGTACTAAGGTAAGCAATTTGTAAGGAACAATAAAAGAAGCAGAAATATTTTTCGCCTAATTCTCCCCCAGCAAAAAATGACTATTTCATAGAGAATAAGCTAAATTATCAGGTTTAATTTTTTTTTTTATAATTTTTTCAAAAGGAAAATAATGACTTTGATGACTTTTTTTCACAGGTTCAGTTTTTCAGTAATTGGCTTATCTCACTTGTTTTACCAGAATGCTGTGAAGTCATTGATAAAACTAGTGAGAGCGCATTCGCCATTACAATACAGGATTAGTGAAGTGACAACTGTTGGATAGTCATACTTTAGCAGGCTCAATTCTTTGGGATTTGTTAAATGTTTCATTCGCAAAATTCAAAAGATTTGATGATCTAAAATCTGGACAGGGCTAATCATACTATTGTAACATGCGTAAATCACCTGACGTTAACCATAATTTGTATGTTCTTACATGGACTGGAACCATTTTCAAACTACGTCCAGACATAATTAAAACAAGGGACAAAATTGTCACAAAACCAGATTTTCAATGAAAAAAAGTCTGATAAAGGGAGACAACTGCAACTCAAATTGTGCATTGCTACTGATTGCTCATCACAATAACCCCCCTTGTTTCAAAATCAATCTGTTTTTCGACCCCGTGACCTAGTTTCTGACCCGGCATGACCCATATTCGAACTTGACCTAGATATTGTCTAGATACAACCTCTGACCAAGTTTCGTAAAGATCGGATGAAAACTATTTCAATGAGAGAGAGGACAACATTCTCAATTTTTTAAACGCACTAAGTGACCCTGTGACCTTGTTTTTAACCTGGCATGACCCATATTCGAACTTGACCTAGATATTGTCTAGATACAACTTCTGACCAAGTTTCGTAAAGATCAAATGAAAACTATTTGAATTAGAGAGCGGACAACATGCTCAATGTTTAAAACGCACTAAGTGACCCCGTGACCTTGTTTTTAACCCCGCATGACCCATATTCAAACTTGACCTAGATACAACTTATGACCAAGTTTCGTAAGGATCGGATGAAAACTATTTGAATTAGAGAGCGGACAAGCTTGTTCTGCCCGCCCACCAGCCCTTCAGAAAACCTGGTTAACTAGGGATGGCAAACCTAAGCAAATCCGTAACCGGTTAACCTGTTTCGATACTCCAGCGGTTAACCGAGTGTCTTTGTAGCACATAAATAAAAAAATCACCCGAAAAACGTATACCTTTATAAACAATTTTTATATGCTTGTCGGTGAACTGAGATATTTCTGTGTTGTAATATTAGCTTCATGTCATTTACACATTACTATTGTTCTACATTTTGATCAATAAAAGCTAGTGCAGAATTGGAATAATGTTGTGTTTTATTAACACCCATTATCCTTTAAGAATTACGTGCATTAACAGTTTGCTGATAAATAACAATTGTCAGTTAGTGTAAATATATTTTGCAACGGACAAAGTGGCTTTCAAACCTCTGTTGTTAAGGCCTGTTTGCCCTCAATGTCCTTATAACGGTGTTTAAGTTTGCAATAGTTGTTAAAACAACAGTGATAGGGTGTAATCACAGTGTCCAGCTTTCTGAGCCAGTCATCTTTTTCGGAGCACTTACATAGCAGTCCAGTAATGTCTGCTTTACTGGAGATGGCTCACATCGAAATTCAGCGGGTGTATAAATCTCATGTGATTACGGAGATTGGTTTTACCCCCATGCAACGACAGTGTCGTTGGGCAAAGTATGCATGTAGCTGATTTCTTGTCAGCAGCCCATTTGAAACATTTCCAGGAATCCGATGATAGAGGCATGATTATAGATTGTCGCTTAACTTTTTAAATACGTGATATCTGGACAAGTTGGACCAACTTTATACTGGATATTCACGTAGAAGTAATATTTATACAAAAGTACCGCCTAGCGGGTGCAGACCGCTCATCTATTTGTCAAAGTATGAATCAAATCTGATCATAAATTAAGAAGTTATGGCAATTTTAGCAAAATTGTGAGGGTGTGGTCATTTATAACATTATCTTTCAAAAATGAAAAAAAAAATGTTGGGGGGGGGATTCTTGGGTGGGATGGTTGGACAGTCTTTTAAAAATAAAATAATAAAAATTAATATTTGTTTTTAACCAGGTTTAAAAAAAATGGNGGGGGGGGGGGGGGGGGGGGGGGGGGGGGGGGGGGGGGGGGGGGGGGGGGGGGGGGGGGGGGGGGGGGGGGGGGGGGGGGGGGGGGGGGGGGGGGGGGGGGGGGGGGGGGGGGGGGGGGGGGGGGGGGGGGGGGGGGGGGGGGGGGGGGGGGGGGGGGGGGGGGGGGGGGGGGGGGGGGGGGGGGGGGGGGGGGGGGGGGGGGGGGGGGGGGGGGGGGGGGGGGGGGGGGGGGGGGGGGGGGGGGGGGGGGGGGGGGGGGGGGGGGGGGGGGGGGGGGGGGGGGGGGGGGGGGGGGGGGGGGGGGGGGGGGGGGGGGGGGGGGGGGGGGGGGGGGGGGGGGGGGGGGGGGGGGGGGGGGGGGGGGGGGGGGGGGGGGGGGGGGGGGGGGGGGGGGGGGGGGGGGGGGGGGGGGGGGGGGGGGGGGGGGGGGGGGGGGGGGGGGGGGGGGGGGGGGGGGGGGGGGGGGGGGGGGGGGGGGGGGGGGGGGGGGGGGGGGGGGGGGGGGGGGGGGGGGGGGGGGGGGGGGGGGGGGGGGGGGGGGGGGGGGGGGGGGGGGGGGGGGGGGGGGGGGGGGGGGGGGGGGGGGGGGGGGGGGGGGGGGGGGGGGGGGGGGGGGGGGGGGGGGGGGGGGGGGGGGGGGGGGGGGGGGGGGGGGGGGGGGGGGGGGGGGGGGGGGGGGGGGGGGGGGGGGGGGGGGGGGGGGGGGGGGGGGGGGGGGGGGGGGGGGGGGGGGGGGGGGGGGGGGGGGGGGGGGGGGGGGGGGGGGGGGGGGGGGGGGGGGGGGGGGGGGGGGGGGGGGGGGGGGGGGGGGGGGGGGGGGGGGGGGGGGGGGGGGGGGGGGGGGGGGGGGGGGGGGGGGGGGGGGGGGGGGGGGGGGGGGGGGGGGGGGGGGGGGGGGGGGGGGGGGGGGGGGGGGGGGGGGGGGGGGGGGGGGGGGGGGGGGGGGGGGGGGGGGGGGGGGGGGGGGGGGGGGGGGGGGGGGGGGGGGGGGGGGGGGGGGGGGGGGGGGGGGGGGGGGGGGGGGGGGGGGGGGGGGGGGGGGGGGGGGGGGGGGGGGGGGGGGGGGGGGGGGGGGGGGGGGGGGGGGGGGGGGGGGGGGGGGGGGGGGGGGGGGGGGGGGGGGGGGGGGGGGGGGGGGGGGGGGGGGGGGGGGGGGGGGGGGGGGGGGGGGGGGGGGGGGGGGGGGGGGGGGGGGGGGGGGGGGGGGGGGGGGGGGGGGGGGGGGGGGGGGGGGGGGGGGGGGGGGGGGGGGGGGGGGGGGGGGGGGGGGGGGGGGGGGGGGGGGGGGGGGGGGGGGGGGGGGGGGGGGGGGGGGGGGGGGGGGGGGGGGGGGGGGGGGGGGGGGGGGGGGGGGGGGGGGGGGGGGGGGGGGGGGGGGGGGGGGGGGGGGGGGGGGGGGGGGGGGGGGGGGGGGGGGGGGGGGGGGGGGGGGGGGGGGGGGGGGGGGGGGGGGGGGGGGGGGGGGGGGGGGGGGGGGGGGGGGGGGGGGGGGGGGGGGGGGGGGGGGGGGGGGGGGGGGGGGGGGGGGGGGGGGGGGGGGGGGGGGGGGGGGGGGGGGGGGGGGGGGGGGGGGGGGGGGGGGGGGGGGGGGGGGGGGGGGGGGGGGGGGGGGGGGGGGGGGGGGGGGGGGGGGGGGGGGGGGGGGGGGGGGGGGGGGGGGGGGGGGGGGGGGGGGGGGGGGGGGGGGGGGGGGGGGGGGGGGGGGGGGGGGGGGGGGGGGGGGGGGGGGGGGGGGGGGGGGGGGGGGGGGGGGGGGGGGGGGGGGGGGGGGGGGGGGGGGGGGGGGGGGGGGGGGGGGGGGGGGGGGGGGGGGGGGGGGGGGGGGGGGGGGGGGGGGGGGGGGGGGGGGGGGGGGGGGGGGGGGGGGGGGGGGGGGGGGGGGGGGGGGGGGGGGGGGGGGGGGGGGGGGGGGGGGGGGGGGGGGGGGGGGGGGGGGGGGGGGGGGGGGGGGGGGGGGGGGGGGGGGGGGGGGGGGGGGGGGGGGGGGGGGGGGGGGGGGGGGGGGGGGGGGGGGGGGGGGGGGGGGGGGGGGGGGGGGGGGGGGGGGGGGGGGGGGGGGGGGGGGGGGGGGGGGGGGGGGGGGGGGGGGGGGGGGGGGGGGGGGGGGGGGGGGGGGGGGGGGGGGGGGGGGGGGGGGGGGGGGGGGGGGGGGGGGGGGGGGGGGGGGGGGGGGGGGGGGGGGGGGGGGGGGGGGGGGGGGGGGGGGGGGGGGGGGGGGGGGGGGGGGGGGGGGGGGGGGGGGGGGGGGGGGGGGGGGGGGGGGGGGGGGGGGGGGGGGGGGGGGGGGGGGGGGGGGGGGGGGGGGGGGGGGGGGGGGGGGGGGGGGGGGGGGGGGGGGGGGGGGGGGGGGGGGGGGGGGGGGGGGGGGGGGGGGGGGGGGGGGGGGGGGGGGGGGGGGGGGGGGGGGGGGGGGGGGGGGGGGGGGGGGGGGGGGGGGGGGGGGGGGGGGGGGGGGGGGGGGGGGGGGGGGGGGGGGGGGGGGGGGGGGGGGGGGGGGGGGGGGGGGGGGGGGGGGGGGGGGGGGGGGGGGGGGGGGGGGGGGGGGGGGGGGGGGGGGGGGGGGGGGGGGGGGGGGGGGGGGGGGGGGGGGGGGGGGGGGGGGGGGGGGGGGGGGGGGGGGGGGGGGGGGGGGGGGGGGGGGGGGGGGGGGGGGGGGGGGGGGGGGGGGGGGGGGGGGGGGGGGGGGGGGGGGGGGGGGGGGGGGGGGGGGGGGGGGGGGGGGGGGGGGGGGGGGGGGGGGGGGGGGGGGGGGGGGGGGGGGGGGGGGGGGGGTGGGCATCACGGGTTGGCAATTGCTTATAATTTTCGATAAGCAGATTAGCCAATACAGTGAAATGAAATAAAACAAAACTAACAATGCATTCATTGCGTTCAACCAAAAATTGTGTTTTCTGCAAGAGTAACCGAATATTAATTTTGTAACCGGTTAACCTCCTTAAGAAATGGATAACCGGTTAACCGAATAACCATTGCCATCCCTAATTAAAACACATGTTTTAAGCAAATTTCATGATTAGAAAAAAGTGGCTTTTGGAGTATTCACCAGCTTTCTCTTCACTTTGACCTGGCAACTCAGTTTTAAAACGCACATTACTCAGTTTTGAACTGGGTCTAAATATCATTCAGACGAATGTCCTAACATTTTTTGTATATCACATAATTAGGTAGAAACACTTTCTAGCTGGACTTTTGTTAGGTTCCACTAAGGACAATCTGATGTTCCAATAATGGTTCAAGAATTACAGTAGCTGCAGCAAAGAACTATGTGATATTTAGAAGCAGGAAGGCTTACCAGTCACAGGCAGATCCTTGGCTTTCACCAACAGCAGATGTGTCTATGTAGCTTGATAGCTCTGCAAGAAACATATAAGAAACGCAGTGTTTGTTACGTTCACAGAGACCTTTTCTCAAAATAAAACATTCTTGCTCGCTATTTTACAAATTTAACTTCATCTTGTTGTAAAAGCCTTTTTTTTCATTTGTAGTTTATGTAATAGCATCATGCAGTTTAATATTATAACAAAAGATGCTTGTAAAACATGTATGCTGCCCAACTTGCAGCGAAGTCATCTCTCCGTTGATATGAAAATCATAAGAGGCCATCCTTAGTAAAGACTAGCCAGCATTCTAGACAGGTTACGGGGCATAACACGAGTCAGAGCATGTCCTCACCAGCATTGTTGTTGGAGATATTGTCCATGTCTATCTGCTGTTGCAAAGCCCCATCAGGATCCAGGAAGCTGGTTCTGTCTCTGAAAGCCAATGTATCATGTGTGAATACCTCCACCATGTTCTACAGTGTCAGTCTTCAAGCACCTCAGCTATCACATATACTACACTACAAATACATCCTTATCATGATCATTACTTTCTACAATCATAGCCTCATCTTTAAGGCCAACAACAAAGTGGATGGAATACAAAATACACTTGATTTATAAGTCTACACAATGAGAACTGGCATTGTGTCAACTCTCATTTACCCCACCAACAAATCCCTCAGCATGACATTAATCTGCTCTAGTAGGATAACATCTCATATGAAGGGTATTCAAGAATTAAACAGACTTTTCTTTGGTTATATCATTTCTTAATTTATTTATTACTTATTTCTTCGGTGAATTTGTCAATAGAAAATCAGAAACAAAATGTATTGTTAATACAGAAACAACAAGAAAATTTGTTGAATTGATATCCCCCACAAATAAAAGGTTGTTTATGGATGGTTGCAAATCCCTGGATATACACTATAATCCTAAAAAAACAAGCAAATTCGTTGAATTGATATCCCCCACCAAGTTCATAATTTGTGACAGACGGAATGACGGACAACTCCAATTCTATATCCCTCCCCCTTTGGTGGGGCATAATAATTTAGTGTAGAGTTATTGTTTTTATGCATTTCAATTCTATTCATTGATATCTATACACTCATGAAGTTTCATGTTGAAATCTTGCAGCTATCTGAGATATAGCCCTGCAAAGATACATCATACAAAAAAGCAACAAAGGCCAATAACTCTTATTGAAGAAAGAGTAGGGTTATGGTTTTTGTATATGGCACTTCTTCCCATTGATTTCAACACACCCATGTAGTTTCATGTTGAAAACTTTCATCGTATCTGGGATATAGCCCTGAAAAGTTACATCATACAAAAATAACAAAGGGCAATAACTCTTATTTAATATATGGTTATGGTTCTTGCACATGGCACTTTTCCTCATTGATATCTATACACCCATGAAGTCTCATTTTGATATCTTATATCGTTTCTGAGATATAGCCTTGAAAAGTTTTGTGACAGACAAACGGAATGACGGACAGCCAGCGGACAACGCCAATTCTATATTTCTCCGTCTTTGGCGGGGGATAAAAAACCATTTTATATAGGAAAGTTTGTTGTTTGTTGCTTTAGCAACCCATACCCATGTCAATGTGGATAGGGTCTGCATTTTTTGTTCAATGCTTCAATTTGATAAAAACATATGGTTTTGAGCATGCCATTTTAGAGTAAATTGACATACAACATGATTCATGTGTATGGCATTTGACATCAGTTTGTATTTTTCTGTTTGTGATTGTGTTCCAATTGGTTAACACTAGTGTAAGTATTTCTTTCTATTTTCTGTCATGGCATCATCAGATGCAAACGCAAGTCACATCAATCCAACATTCTGCTGTGAACTTTAAAATATTCCCCAAATGAAATCTACAAGATGAATCAGGAAACTAGTGATGTATTGTATCAATAGACGACAACCTCACTGCGTTATTGTCCGTAAAACTGGTGTGGTTATTTCGTAAATTTATATGCAATCATTGTTTTGATGACCACTTTGATGAGAGTTTTATATGTTTAAAACAATTTCAAATAGTCAATTTTACATCATTCAATATAAAATTCAAAATTGAGTACTTATTGCAGCAGAAAGTAGTACACTACACTATGTACAAATTGCAGCGAGCTTTCATTAATTAAAAATGGTTTTATTTATTGACAAAACATAGTCAAATTGTATACATTCTTATCTTATTTTCATCTCACTTTTTGTTGATGTAAGTTTATTTGTTGTTGATGCATTAATGTGTAGAGTAAAAGTACTAATTTGATCGTGAATTACAATAAATGTTTCAAAATATGCAATTCATTCAGCACAGATACCCGGTAGTTATAAGAATCACAAGCTTTACAAAGGTCAGATAGAATCAGAATCTGAGGCTGTTGATAGATCAGGAAAATCAAACAAGCAGCAATTACCTCCCCCATCTGTTTACAGTAAGGATAGCTTTCCATGTTATCACCCAACTATCTGTGCAGATATAATTGATGTTTTATACGAAACATATTAATTTAATCATGTTTTTTTTTTAAAGTTTTACAAACATATTCTTCACAAAGGAATAATTTATGTTTTGACATATGTTTTATCATCGTATTAATTATAGACATCGCATAAATGGCGATAATTTCTTCCAAAATAAACAAAGTTAAACTCAAGCTCCACCAGCCAGAGAGAAACTGTATTATAGCAACATAAAACATTATCCATACATGCCAGACGTCCCGATCTCGGCGGGACAGTCCTGCTTTTTGGCCCTTTGTCCCGGCATCCCGATATGAGACGATTTGTCCCGACATTCGTAAAAATCTATGTAAAGTCTAAAAGTTTCCAATAAAATTCGCTATTCAACCTCTGTCTGGCTAAAACTTACCATCGCTAATCCGTTTATTGCCCCCAATTAACAACCCGCTTCTGCTACTTGAGTGCACCAGTGTTGTTTTTGACACCTTATCAGCGATTTATCGGAAAATTATTGATTTTATCAGGCATTCACACCACGGTGTTTTTATGATAGGGATCTCTAATTGCTATCGAAAGATGTATCATACAGAAATAAACGCCAATGACACTATTATCCTGTGTATTATACCACCTAAGGTTATAAAACATGTCAAAACACCAATTTTGTACATCAAACAAATTGGATGCTGACCAATACGCATCGACGTTTCACATAAATTAACTTTCGTTTTTGGCTATTTCCTGAAAAAAAATTGTAACATATTGCATCAATCTAAATTAAGAGTTAATCGACGATTGGTTGAATAAGAAAAGTGCTAGATGCGCTTCATCGCGTCACACGATTTACATATGTTCAAGGGGATATCCCTGTACCGATTGGATGTCAAATTGAGGCATACAGGGAAACCCCAAAATTCAGTTTATGGCATGTGTTTACTTCCGGAGAATGGAAGAACGCTGTGTTCACGAATCTCTGAAACACATGTATCGTCAAAATTGTGCAGAAATTTTGAAGTAATATACTGACTAGCGACTTAAGTAAAGGTGAAATGATTGATCGTTTTAAGTGTCCTGCTTTTAGGTCAAATTTCCGGACAATTTTTTATGGAATGTCCCGATTTGGACCTGAAAAATTCTGGCATGTATGACATTATCACTTGAATTAATTGCAAAATAATTCAGTTAATTACATACTATTTATACAAAATTTGTGATAAATCATAATTCAAATGATTCAACACATTGTCTTTGTTTACAGTTGATATTATTTTTTCCTTTAGTTATATTTATTGAGATTTTTTTACAACCTATACTTATATACATTTATCAAATTTGTGTAGATGAATGAATTTCTGACAAAAGAGGTACGATGGTTTTCTTACCAAACAAATCCTTTTTTTATTTAAAACATAAAAATGATCAGGTTTAAATACCTTTTCACTGTTCAAGTACGTTGCTCCTGTACACGAGTATTAATCAGTTAGGAATGAGCAAAAACTATTGAGATCAGATACATCCAAAACAGGTATAAGAGCCAAAAAAACACTATTTTACTAAAAGGACTTATGTTTCATTGTCTCAGTGCAATATGCAAATTAAATAACTAAAGCATGCATGTCACCATTCCTGATATACATATTTTTGACATCAACATACTTGGTTAAAGTGAAAAGTAAGTTTCAATATATGAAAGTGAACAAAAATGTGATCATCTTATAGCATTTGAATGTTATAACAATGATTAACTTATTTTACTTAACAATGCAAACATATTTAAGCGTTGAAAATCATTATGTCAACTTATCACTCAATGTTCAATTCTTATGTGTGTTGATATTCAGGTTTGATAACACTAAATTGTGCCCTGTGTTACACAAACAACTACAGTGCCATCAGCGCTTTGATTAATTAATAGTCTCTGTAAGAGTTACAATGTTAAATTATACATTCCCAACACATCAATGTAGTTCAAATTTCAAGTTTCACTTGAATTTCTTCATCATTTTTCAAGTCCAGCAGTTATCTCTATGGGATTCACAAGAATCTTAATATACAAAAACAACATCAACACAAACAACAACAACTTCTCTCACCTTGTTTAACAAAAACTAGTTTCACAAATCATATCCTTTTTGGATAAATCAAGCATATATTTTATTAAAGCATTATTATTATTATCATTTAAGCATTTGAATAGATTCCAAATTGTATGTTTTTCACGCTGAATTCAAGAAATCTATTTATATTCACAAAGGAAACATAAGTAATACTGTATCAGTTTTAATAATGCATACTTTAAACCAGCCAATTCATTCGCTAGTGATTTGCAGGCATCTCAAATTACAGAAACTACTCACACTTGGGGAATGTCTAATGACTTTATAGATTAAACCAAATATAATGAAATTCCCATTTGAAGTGTTTTGATATTCAGTGTATTGGTCATGCAATTTAATCTGTTGAATGTGACAAGGAAAGTCAATTTCATGCAATAGTGTAAGGTCATTTCTCAGAAGAAACTGTTGCCCAAGTAGACAGTAAATTTATAACATATAACTTCACATATTTGAAAGGGAGAAACACAATACACATGTTTTAACAAATTAACACACCTACTTATAAACTGTACGAAAATTCTATTCCACTTGTGAACAGAGTCTGTAGCCAATCAAAAAAAATGCAGAATTCCAAATAGGACTATTGCAAGAAACACTCCTGATACTAGTTTCTAAATGTTTTACTGCAGGAAACATTTGCCACATACACTGGAAAACCAACAGTAATGTACACTTTTAACAATAGTTAACATTATGTTATAACACAAAAACACAGATTTTTTTATTTTAAATACAGCAGTATTTGTTATGCCATGAGGGACATAGAAAGTTGAACAACTGAAAAAAGATACATGGCAAAGCCACTATAGCCCAGACTTCCCAAAACTCTGTCGGACCTACGGACATGTCCGACATAAACTTTCAAGGGCCGATCGAAATTCGTAGCTTGTCGGCCCAAAATGTCCGACAGAATATTTTCAGGTTTTCCCATAGAATTAAAATTATTTATCGAATTCGGCGGACTATGCATTTTGCTGAAATCGAAATACGCTCGTAATCGCCCATTATTTATCCCGCTTTTGATTGGTCCAACATAATCTCGGCAAAAAAATTGAGATTATCCGCCTGTGTTCGATGCAGAATTTTCTTCCGTAAGTAAAAAAATAAATATTGGTGTTTCTCTGCATCTTTGTGGCCAGCCAAAAGGTGTATGCGTTAATCCGGGTTCGGTTCATTTGACCTTCTCTCGACCGAGTTAAATTCACGAGTCGGCTGTGGACACTAATTTTGTTCACGCATTTAAATTTTCTGTATAATCCGACATTCATAACTAAATCCAGTTTTGTCAAGATTTTGTAATGCGACAGACAATAACCCCACTTGCCTAACATGAAAGACATGATGCCAGCTGTCAATCACATTCTTGGTAATCATTTCAGCCAATCAGCGCTCAGGCAGCCGAATACACGCGTCCCCACATGAAGGTGTATGTAATAACTGTAAATGTCACAGATCTATACTGACCTATCTCAACGACTGTAGCGATGTAGATTCAGCGTAAACGACTTGCTTTTAATGCAGAGAAAAAGTTTCCACAATTTTAGAAAATGCAACACCGATTTTTAAATGCACTACAAAGTTTTTATTCATCAATCAAATTATAAAGCCCATGCTTTCCTCGAGGAAGAACGGTGTGATGTTGTACATGAAGTGTAATTTTCACATGCGTTTAATAAGAACAAAGAATTTACATGAAATACATGAGAACTGTTAATTTGTGAACCGAATTCATTAACATTACGTGAACTATAAAACATGGCAATGTTTTTCGGATTACAAATTTAATTATACGCATTTGAAATAACTTATATGGAATATTTTTTGTTATACCAGTGTATAACATACGGATATAACACATAATGCAATAAGGTAGGTGAAAAAACGTGTTTTGAGAAAGCCAAACTATGCTCATCCATACCTAAATGTATGCATCGATGACTTGTCAGTTATATCCCGATCCGGATATATCGCAATTGTGATCCGTGGATCCTGCTAACCGCGATTTAACGGAACTGTTTTTACAGAAAACAAAACAACAGCTGGGGATATCAACGAACACGCTTGGATGGTATAACCAGGTGAAGAAAGATGAAGACGAACTTGAGGACATTGACGATGACAATATGATTGAGATTAAAATGATAATAAAACAATATTTCTGTTTGTCTAATATTTTTCATGTTTTCTAAGATTTTTTTCTATTTTCACGAATTTTCTTTGGTCTGACAGAATACCCTAAGGTCTGACAGAAAACTCTGGCCAGTCAGACCAAATGTCTGACAGAAGGCTTTTGAGTTTCGGGAAGTCTGAATTAGCCAACGTTTTAGTTCTTTATATAATTACAATAATTGTGCAATGACAAGCTAGGTTTGCATGCAAACTATCTTCACACATAATTTTCAGTGTAACACCACTACTTTAACACAAGTTATGTAGAGGAAACAGTCTTGCTATTTTTTCTAACAGTGGCCTTGACTTTAATCCAACTTGGCCCAAATGCCAAGCTCGGTCTTCCAGTTACCAACCAAAACACAAGCTTTTAGACCAATACCCCCACACAAACTCAAATTATTCTATTGTAAGTTACAGGGACCTTGACCTTGACAGGATCCAAATGAAAACCCATGCTAGGTCTGCATGTAATCGACCTTCACACACAATTTCAGCCAAATGTATCCATCCCAACTCATATTGAGCATTAACCATTATTCAATAAAAAAAATCAACAAGCAAATTCGTTGGATTGATATCCCCCGCCACATACATTTTGTTTAAGGATGGGTGCAAATCGGACGGATGAACATACTGACAGATGGACGGACAGACAACACCAATTCTTTACCCCTCTGTTTTTGGCGGGGGATAATTATGAGAGAAGGAAGGACAGACAAATCAGCGACTATATGCTCTCCCTTGTTGGAGCACAAAATCTCTAACCTGTAATTTCTAAGTACAAAGATGTATACATAATTCTGGAAAAAATGCTGGTCAGTTTAGGGGTTTGGCGTACGACCTTACATGAAGCATTTGTGTTACCTTTACCCTTGATGTGAATCGTATCACCTTACATGAAGTATATTGTGTGACGTTGACCTTAACCCTAGACATGAAAATTGACCTTAATCCTAGACATGAATCTAACATATGACACACAGCAAGGAAGAAGATGGAGAAGAATTATGGAAGGTTATTACAGAATCCACTGATGCATAGTAAAATAATGGCTAAATAATAAATATTTCTACAAATGTGTGACCTTTGATGTGTGACCTTGATCAAAAATACATAGGGTTGCACTGCCTGATAATTGAGAACAATTACATCAGGACATTTTGAGAATCCATTTTAGTATGGTAGGATCCTAACCAGATAAGGCATATTTAATCAAAATGTGTGATTTTTATCTTTGTGTGTGACTTTGACCATGACCCTGGCAACCTGGATCTTATATTTGACACTCAGCTAGATAATGGAGAACAATTGTGGATAGTTATTACAGAATCCCTTGATGCATAGTAAAGGAATGACTTAATAATGAATAATTCATCAAATTTGTGACCTTTGACCTCAATGTGTGACCTTGACCTTAGCCCCTAGGATTATGGGTGTTGAATGTGAAGCACCCCCAGATGATTGAGAACAACTATGGCAAGTTTCATGGCTCTTGCTCATGTGTTAATGGATAAAAAGCTGTAAGCTTATATTAACAAGAGATGTGTTTGTCAGAAACACAATGCAGCCTTATGCGCCGCTTTGATTTTTTATTTATTTTAACCTTTGACCTTGAAGGATGACCTTGACCTTTAACCACTCAAAATGTGCAGCTCCATGAGATACACATGCATGCCAAATATGAAGTTGCTATCTTCAATATTGCAAAAGTTATGAGCAAGGTTAAAGTTTTAATACAGAATGACAGACAGAATGATAGACAGGCCAAAAAAATATACCCCCTTTTTTTAAAAAGGGGGCATAAAAAGCATTTTACAAGATACAAAGGGCCATAACTCTGTTATTAACTGATGGTGTACACTGCCATTTGGGGTGCATCATCCTCTTATCCATATATATACTTATACCAAGTTTCAATGAAATCCGCCAAAGCACTTCCAAGATATGGCTCCGGACACAAAAGTGCCGGACGGACAGAAAGACGGACAACGCCAAAACAATATCCCTCCGTCAATGGTGGGGGTATAACAATTGACCTTGACTTGAATAGCCCCAAGTACAATTCCAAGCTACGTATCAAATAAGATTTCTATTTCAAAAGTTTCATCAAGATTGGTCAATGCTAACTTAACTTATTGACCAGCAACCACCAGTTCGACGTCTCCAGCTCAACAGCAAAACCCATCAATCTTGGCATGAAGTGCTTTTTCAACAATGCATTATATGCAGTTTTAACTCTGTTGGGTCAATCCGTGAAAAGTCGGACAAAACTCTATATCCCAAAGCTATTGTATCATTATATAGAACGTACGACGAGTCGTTTTGGGGATTACCTCCCCTTATAAAGTCAAATGAGCGTAGTTTCAAATTTTGGTGACATCGATGATGTTATGTGAAAACACCGCAATTTACATTATGAAAATGTTGCTTGATGCGAATCGCTATGACTCGGACAGAGTAGTCAAAACTCGGACACACTGTAGCTGAAACTCGGACAGTTATTTTTGTGTAGTTAAATCTCGGACTGTGGAACAGTAATTGAACCAAACTTCATTTATTTACAGTAAAATGAATTAATTTGAATGTAGCGGTATTTTACGTGTGCTGTACTATTTAATGCTGCTACTTATGTAAACTGCTGGACTAATTTTAATTTGCTTAACACGTATCGAGTATTTGTTATTTATTGATAAAATTTGATGTGTTATTGATTTCCATCTTTGATCACAATGAAACTAGAACAGAAACATTAAATTTAAATGCTGCATTTCGTATAGAGTCTCCAGCTTTAACAGCATTCAAAGCTTGCTCTAAATCATAGTGATTATACTGGAGAATCTTTCCCCGCTTCCGCGCCATAGCTGAAAGCCAAATATGAAAAGCAATGGTGATGGCGACGATAATGATGAATAAAACCACGTTTTTGATCATCTCAATGAAAAATTATTAGTGCGAATAAGTGTTCACAAATATGTGCGCACTTTACATAAAGCAATCAATTACGTAGCGTTTCACGGAGGGTTCAACCTCCTTCATTTGAGTACTGCCTTATTTTGCTGCGTTTGATGCTGTCTAAGTAAAAATGATAATTTTAATTATATTAAAGCTTTGTGTATTAAAAATAATATTTGGCTACTTTAGATTGCGTACGACCTTAACCCCTCCCACGCTTCAACCTCATTACTGGCAATTATGTAAGATCGCACACCGTGCTTACACTGTGCGGTTCCTTACCTACTAAGATGACTTTTCGAGATTACAACAAATCGAATTAATGCAATAAAAATGGAAATAAAATAAAAGACAAAACGGACATCTGAAACTATGTACATTGTATGTTTAATAAATCTACATGTATTTTAAAATACATCACACTTGTCATGTTAATCTGCAAAGCGCACAAGCATGCCATGATTACGAGCACATATCTGGATGGAAGCTACATGTTCATCCTTTGCGTAAAATCTCAAATTACATCGTTGAGATGGACCCACACGGGCACGGAATGCAGGCTCAAATTTCGGTTTAATTAAAATATGTCCATCTATCAAATTGAGCCTGTGTAATTCCGATATGAAAAGAGCGTCTTGGCGACGCAAATAGGCACACAATCTATCTGAAGGGTGTGCGTGGATGGCAATGGCATGTCAGTCAAAAGAGTTTTCCGGTTCCGGTTTTCCACGGTATTGGGCGGCAACCTGGAGAGCCCTTTGCCCATGGTGATGCATGCCGACTGCATATAGACCTTCAATGATGACTTTCTTCATTGCCTATAAAGATTTATACTTTTAAAATGCAAATGAAATGGCCTCAACGCAATTTTTAAATCAATACTTAATGTGTGTGGTGGGGATGCATGCGGGCGTGCGGGCGGGACGGTGTGTATTTCGAAGTTTATTAGGTCCTTCCGCGCAACTACCTAATCAGATTTTAGACTAACAAAAGTTTGAACAAAATTTGAATTATATATGCAATTTTTAACTATTTACTGAGGTAATAATTTTGAGGTGGTCTTGTGCTGTGGGGAAAACAGTTGACCACCAACCGAACTCATATGCGCCGGGAGCGGGTATCAAACCTGGGTCGCCTGAGTGATAATCGAGTGTGCTAACCAATGATATAGCCGGGCAGTCGGTGTTTATTTCATTATAACATTTACGAAATGTTCAGGCTTACTGCTGTATTTAGTATTTATTGTCAATAATTAGCCATGATTGATAACTTTATGCAAAGTGGCTTCGTTTTTTGTGTGTTTGTTATTTCCTTGCTATTGTCCGAGTTTTAACTGCAGTGCAAAATATGTAGTTAAATGTCAGACACTTTTAATTTTGTCAAATACATAATAAATTTTCAGATATTCTTCATAAAACTATTGAATTTTATCTCCTTAAACAATAAAACAATCAATATCTTAATGAATATACAATCGTATAGCCGTTGCGCAATGAAAATCACCGAACGAACCTTAGCATTCAAATTGCCCGCCTTTCTGGAAACAATGCGTATCGTCATAAGCCTGTGTGTGCCACGTCATTGGTTTTGTGTTTACGNGTTGGTCGGGTTCCCTGAACCAAGACTATTTTTTTTGGCCTAATACTAATCGGGATGTTCTTATAAATATCACAGGCATGTAAGCAATGTTCCGGTGTAATTGTGTTATTTTCTTCTATTTATATTAGATAATTTCTGTAAAGAAGACCAAGTTATAACATTCAAAGTATATTATTCATGTTCCACATTTTGGTATTTTTAAGATCAGTTTAAGCAATGTGTTCTGTTTCCATTGATACATGCTATTCAGATCGTTTAAGAACGGGAAACAACTGCAGTTCTTTAAAATATTAGTTATAGGAAAAAGCATATGCTGCCAAAATATGCAAAATGACATTTAAACAATTACTGGGCTATGTGTAAAGCGTTACCTTCTAAGCTTTGTATTACCCGTTTTAATGAAGTGTGTATGTATTGTCTTCTTTTAATAATGCTTAAATAGATAAATATATCCTGTATGAACTAACTTGACATAAGATTGACGAGATGTTTTTCGTGTTGCAAACATCTGCTCAGGTTCGTATGCGCGAACGACTACGATATCCACCTTAAAAGTAAATACTTTACGGCCAAAGGTCAAATATAAATATGTATTGTCATCGTATTTCGTATTCAAACTTTAAATAACCATGCTTACAAACTATGCAATAATCACGTCTTTTCCCATTGATAAAAGCCAGTATATGTCAATGCCCATCGTTTATGCCTTAGCGGTTCAAGAACGGCGGTAAACATTAACCCATTTATGCCTAGTGGACTCTCCCATCCTTCTAAATTGGATTAATTTATTTCCAAAATTAGGGAAGTCTATTATATTTATTTCTATATTTAGAATCTTTCTAATAGAAATTCCTTTAAGCAAACAGCGCAGACCCTGATGAGACGCTGCATCATGCGGTGTCTCCTCTGGGTGTACGCTGTTTGTCAAGGCCTTATTTCTAGACGCTAGGCATAAATGGGTTAAATTAAATGCGACTGAGACTTAACGGACGACAACTGAATGTAAATGCATTGTACAATTGTGCAGTACAATTTAGCCTCATTGTGTATCAAAGTTGTATAATTGTTAATTCGTATGATTAGATTGGGACAAATAATTGTTCTTTATGCAGTTTCATTAAGGTGATAGTTAAAAATTCCTTATCCAGATGTAGAGAGCTATAACATATACAGATAATGCCATTTCTACAATAGAGAACAATAGAGGACATATTTGAACGTGTGAATTGTAATTATGTTTTGTATTCATGCTTGCCTCGTGCTATGTTGCCATGTTAATAGATGTGTGAAATGAATCATTTCCTTTTTTACACTAGCATAATAGTGGCATGTGTGTTTTAATAGATTGTTGTTTTAATGTTAAAATGTGAAATTTACGGGCATAAATTGGTATGTGTTGTGTGAAAGAATTGTGTGAGTTGATTTGTCTTTTTTTGTTTGGATTTACTTCCGGTGTTGAGAAGAATAAGTCAAATTATTTGATTTTAAGAGCCTCCATTTGACATTAACACGGCCAGAAAATATATCGTTACCGAATTAGACGTTGTGCTTGCCGTTTCACAACGTAACTTAACTTAACTCTCAAGACATTATTTTAATCTGCATAAACAATAAAAAAATATGTTTGGGATACAACTGCGAACTGTGTTTATTGAGCAAACGAAAAGTGCACGCCAATTTTAGACCTTACTACGCAGAAATAAGCGGGCATAGTAGAGAATGCTTAAAGTAGCATTTGTCACTAGTAACATCGAAGCAATTATGTATGTTCAAATGAAATAACATGAAAGGGACCAAAATAACCGTCAAAAGCTGCTGGAAGTTGTATTGTTTTGCATCTTTGCAGATAATTGGAAAATTGTTCTTTCGCCAAAAGTGTTCGGGATTTAATTTGGCATTCAATGAACTTGGTGCAGTGAGAGCATTACAAGTTATAGAATAATATATGTTTTTAGTCTTTATTCTTAGTTTTCAAATGGCTTCGCATTATTGTCCGCAAAAAGTTTACTTAAAATATAAACATTGCATACCTGTACATGTGAACAAAAGTGAAAGACTAACATGTATTAACTAGAAGCAATATAATAGGTTTTTATACCTTTTGTCTATTCTTTAAGAATTGAGGAAAATGAAACCTACTATTAGATCACTGACTATGCTGATGTTTTATATGTTTAATGTCTTGATAAAACAGTCAGAATATATTCAATAGTGTGCCCATTAAAAATAGAACCTATAATATCAAGCGATTGCACATATGGGGCATAACACTGATGTGACAAAGCCTCGTTCTGGGAAAATTGGGCTAAATACATGTACGTTAAGTGTCGTCCCAGTTTAGCATGTGTAGTCCTAAACTGGACTAAATACGTCATCCAAACAACTTGCAGTGTCATTATGATGGGTACATGTACTCGAGTTTATATCGGTCAACTTTATTAATATTTTTTTCTCTGATGGTAGTTTCTTGATCGATTTATTTGTAATCTTCGTTTTATTTATTTTGAATAATATACGCGTGTATAGATCACGCAGCTTTTTTAATGACTGCTTGGAGAATTTTCATTTTGATAAATTATCGCCTCAGTCTAAACGGTTATCCTTTTTAGGTATTACAATAATTTTCATTTGCATTTTAGTATATTACTGTCACATAAACAATCAAGTAGGTAATTTAGATCTTTTAAACCCAATATTGCTGCTTCTTCCTGTAGGTGCGCGATGATGATCTGAAATATGAACTATATGATGCTATATTCTTAAATCTTTTTTTAAAAAAAGGGATGTAGTTGATGCGTGTTAGTATTTTCATTTCATCGTGCCTCAAAAAGTTGTAACTCTGTGGCTCTGGTATTCTTCTAGCCATTTAGTAATTAAATAGTAATTAAATTGAATGCGTTTTAACTCCCTTTTATAACTGTTCAATTTGAGTATCATGTATGTCAACTCAAGTCAACATTTGCACGTATAGACTTGTTATGAACGCCGCTGCGGATGACGTATTTTACATGTTTTACTTGATTTGCTTTACATATACACGATGTGTATACACTACTAATTATTAGGTTACGTGTTCTAAAAAAAGTTTGCATTATCTCTGAGAACAATCTGTGCACTTTGTCACACGCCTGAAATACCACTTGTATAGTTCGGTGTTGATATTACACGTCAACGCCTTCGCCGCCTCGAGCCAGGTCCTCAGCACCATGTCACAGACACTTGAGCCTGTCAAACATTTAATTAATCCTACTCAAATACATGTAGTTGCCTGTTAGTTCTCCAGGGAGCTTCATATGTTTTACATATATAAGCATATCAGTAATGTTATATTGGAGACAGTAAACATATGTTGATTGTACCATGTACTTGATAAACCTCATGCATTTTGCTTCTGGAACAATTATGTTGCTATTATAACTTGCTAGTTTAGGCACATAAATCAAACGTTTCTTACATAATAGACTGATTACGGCAGGAATGTGTATTCTGCTTTTAATAGAGTGCATACTTGGACTACATATGATGCATATGATTAGATATAACTTCTAATTCCACGTAACGAATAACACTATTATTAAAAAATATAAATCATGTTTGTCTTTTTTGTTGAACGCTAAATCTCCATCAACAGTTGCCACCGGCGTGTATAACTGATCGCGAAAAAAACCTTTGGCAATATATTTACCAGATAAAGTAACCTAGTGCGTTTCGGACAAGAATCCATTTCAATTATAAGGTGCAAATAAGGTTATGGCTTCCGCTGTTATTGACTATGTGGAACTGAATAATGTTATTTCCGTCCATTTCAATATTCATTATTCCTCATACGCACACACAATTATTTTGGGAATGAGGAAGGAGACATGACCATTGTCTGGATAGTCCAGAAAGCTTTCATAGCGAGCTGGAGTAGACATAAGTCATCGTCCTCAATACTTGCATCGGACAAAAACGTTAATTGAGTCTCGCTATGGAAAAACTGTGCTTAATGCATGTGCGTAAAGTGTCGTCTCAGATTAGCTTGTGCAGTCTGCACATTCTAACCAGGGACAACACTTTCAGCAAAAACTGGATTTTCGCTAAGAAGGAACTCCCTTTTAACAAACATTACCATAAAAAGTGGAAAGTGTCGGCCATGATGAGCCTGTGCGGACTGCACAGGCTAATCTGGCACGACGTTTTAAGCACATACATTAAGCCCTTTTTCTCAGAGTTAGTCGCATATATTGCATAGGTAAAAAAATCGAATTATATATAAAACTTGCTTATTTCTGGAAGCAAATTATGATGATTTTATTATTAAAACATGTTGTTATTGATACCGTGTCTGAGTTTTGCTGCGATATTTTCTTTGCATACAAATGATTTAGTTGATGTTGTATAAACAAATTGCAGTTAATAATATAAAATAACTTCAATATATGTATTCGGGAACTTCGTACCAAATGCGTGTATTATTTGTCATACGAAGTCGTGTGAGTACATGTCAAAATAAATACAAAAATTAAAACGTTTGCGGAAACAAACATCATAGTTTGCTCGACGTAAATCCAAGTATTCACATGACTAGGAATGACATTAAAAGGCATGCAACTAAATTAGCAACATAGTTCAAGTTTCAAGTTTTTTATTTTGTATATCGGCAAAACGCCTTTGACCATTTACATACAAGTAAACAAAGTATAATCAAAGTGCATCAGTACAATACAAATACAATAATGCAAATAAACAAACACAAGCTACAATGAAAGTGTTCAAACATTATGTACAAAAGTGTACGTATTAAAAAGCAAACATATAAACAAATTAAATTCAATTAGGGTTACATACAATATTTATTAAGAAGCAGCAAATGCTTGTAATTTTTCCTCACGGAGTTTCATGGCATCAGTTATGAATCTGGCAACATTCTTAATTACTTTATTATGTTGACAAGAGAGTATGTTTTTAAATTTCGTTAAATTTGGCCAGTTTGATAGAATACAATATTTTGCTCGTAGATCTTTATAGATTTGGCAAGTTAGAAAGAAGTGATATTCAGATTCAACAACGTTTTAGTTACATAGTCTGCATGTGCGTTGGTGTCTTGGAATGTTATTATATCTACCAGTTTCTATTTCAAGTTTATGGGCGCTAAGTCTAAATCTTGATAAATTTTGTGTGTGATTTTTAGTATTGATTCAATCTAAATATTTTTCATACGCGAATTCAGTCTTTAACATTCTAAAGTATTCTAATTTCGGTTGGTTAAATATTGTATCGTGCCAATTTTTGATAAATTGGTCTTTTAATCTTTGGTTGATATCATTTGAATAATTAAAATTGTTAATTAAATTATTGAATAAAAGTCCGTGTCGCAGATGTTCTTATTGTTGTTTAACAAAGGCACACCAAAGAGTTTTGTTATTGTTAGTATTATCCCTAATAAAATCATTGTACAGATTGCATTGTTCATTTTAAACAGTGTGCATAAGAAATTCAGGATTTTATTTGATTTTCACCCAATAACTAAGTGCCCGTTGTTTGCATATAATAGAGAGAGTAAATCTGCCTAGTTCGCCTAAGACAGCGGCATTAGAAGTCTGTGGGCGCACACCAAGAATAGTTTTGCAAAATTTAAAATGAAGTTTGTCAACTTCATCAATGTTGTAAACTCCCCATATTTCAGATGCATATAAAATAATTGGTACCACTAGGGAGTCGAACAGAGAAAGTTTTGTTTTTATATCCAGCTTAACTTTGCTAAAAATAGACGATAAATGGTTGTAGGCTTTTAAGGCTTGTTCATTATTTGCCTAAATTGCTTTTGATAGATTACCATTATAGTGTAGTTTTAGGCCTAAATAACCAAATGCATCAACAATTTCAATAACCTGTTGGTTAATATTCCATCTAAATGTACAACTACTTTTTTTTTTTCGAATATGCAAATTTTAGTTTTGTTTATATTGATTTTTAATCCCCATTTACAGGAGTATTGATAGATTAAATTTAATTGCAATTGTAGATTAGTGGTAAATAATGCAATGTCATCAGCAAATAACAACATAAATATTGATAATACACGAACATCTTTTTCGGCAAAACTATTAATACAATACAATCGTTAATGTCATTAATGAATAAAAAAAAATAATAAAGGTGATAATGGCTCACCCTGTTTTACTCCTAACATAACATCAAAAAGCTCAGAATGAGACATATCTTTATAATTTTAACACAAGATTTAACATTCTGATATATTGACTTGATCATATTTAACATTCTACAGCTTATTCCTGCCTGTACTAATTCAATCCACAAAGCCTCATGTATAACAGTATCAAATGCCTTTTCATAATCAATAAAAACGCAATAAAGTTTCGATTTATTGTTAATTATGTTCTGGATTATTGTATGCAAAATAAAAATGCAATCAATCGTACTACGTTTATCTCTAAATCCGAATTGCTATGTATTACATATATTATCATTCTCGCACCAAGAATTAATTCGATCGCGCAATGTAGTTGAAAATATTTTAGCCATGATATTTACTAATGTGATACCTCTATAGTTAGATGCAACATGTTTATCTTCTTTTTTGAAAATAGGGAACATAAACAGCATCTGCTGTTTGGTTATAGTTTGCTAGATAACATTTGGATTGCTATTCTGGAACATATGTTATATTATGTTGTAGCCGTCTAGCGACAATACTTTTTTGGGTTACGCGCTACAGAAGTGAAAGCAATGGCATGTTTAGTATAATTGGAACATTAACACATTTGAAACTTAATATAGAGTGGTGCACGTTCCAATGCTGAATAATACATTTGTTAAGTGTCAGCCCCCTAGCAGCGTGAACAACAACATATTTGTGCAAGCTAAGACATAAACACAGTCATAACGTATTGTAGATTGATTTGAAACTGGTGTTTCGAAAACCATCCAGCAAATCGTCTTTTTAACATCTGAATTGTGGATTGGTGGTTGATTAAACAGGCTTACATATTAACATACACTATCCGGCAAGTTCCTTAAGTGTGACATTCGTACGGAAGCTCACGTTATCGTTTGTATACTAGGTAATTTGTCACGTGGCTTACATTTAAGGATAGCGCATAGTAATGTTACATAATAGTAGTTAAACACAGTCACAAACAAAGTTCATTTCTCTTTTCATCGCGATTCATTTCTATTGAATATTTTCAAATATAACGCTTTCTAATGTTCGTGGATTACAATTTTACAACGCGGGGCCAAATGGTCCCGCTGCACAACAAAGATCGACTTGTGTAGTCACTTACAAAAAGTGGACTGCTCTCTCTACCCAAAAATAACAATTCAAAGATAACACATCCGACCTTATACAATTTTGATTGGTCATAACCACGCTAATGTTCCGCCCTATGAGGCAGTAGGCAGGTGAAAGACACAAATTCTTGTCTTATTTGACAATCTCAACGAATATTTTTGATGGCTATTCAAGATAAGTATATTCGGACTGTGTTTCATAACTAATCTTGTTTGACATCTTTAAGTATATACCTATAGGTAGTCACGTCATGATTTACACCGTGATAACCGTGGTGCATTTTAATGTAAACTTAATTACGTTCCCGTATGATTTGGTAACTGCTTAAATTAAGATTCTATAATTTCATTAAAACCATTATTTTTTTAATAATTAAACATCTATTAAATTATATTATTTATAATGAAACATCTATTAATAATCTCCAAACTTCATGACTTATATTGATGAAATTATGTATGTTTTCTTTCTCAAACATGTTGCTAATTTTGATTAAAGATGTCAATGTAGATCTGCTTTCAACGTGTAATTATCTACTAGTATATCGCACAAAGCTCAGTTAACGTTCCATTTAACACATGGCAGTATAGCAATCTGGGAAATGACGAAGACTTGGACTCAAGCGCGCCGAAACATATATATTCGATATAGAGAGTAAAGATTAGAGTAACACACAAAGTCTCAGAGTCTCATTACCAGCTCCCATGTTTTTATTTTAGGCAAATTAGTTTGATAATTTGCCTGACATAAGAGACTAGAGGATGATACCATGCATTTATGTCCTAGTATTTTTGTAAATTATATTTCTATAACGGCGACGTCCCAAACTAAAATTATCCGTATTTGTTGTATTATATTTTTGTGCAGTTTCTTTTGCTCTAAATAGTTTATTCGTAATTGCCTACACAAAACATAAAAATATCTTACAAGACAATTTATGAAACATCTCCAGAGATATTAGCAGGAGACAAATTCTTGTTCACCTCAGGTAGTTTTTTATTTAATGGAGTCCCTTTTCCATGTATTCTTATAGTTAGTTATCCGTTTAGTCTGTTTTTAAATACAATTTTTAAACCAAAAAGAAAGTGGAAAGATTACCTGCGCATGTGTGCGTAGGGTTGCGGGAGAAACTGGAAGGTGCAATCAAATACATTCAAATGCATTACGCATGTATGTACGTATTTTAATGTAATGCCTTAGAGCTTTGAAATTACAAATTAATGTTTTTTCTTAGATCTCAACAATGTTAATGTACTTAATTTCCTTAAACGATAACTAATAGACCAATGATGTGACATAAAATATAATAAGTGACACATTAACAGTGTTACACTTTAATTAAATAGACGTCGCTAAGAATATTTGCCAATAAGGAGACACGACGGAACAATGACCACTGTTTGAAACAAGTGTACAGATGTAGTGGTAAACTATCCAATTTACACCTTATAATTAGCACGTTCGGTATCAGCAACGTTTAGATTTAGTTTTAATTGCTCTCATGTTTAGATCTTTTTTGACCGTCAAGCTACATATATAAGGATTTAGAAAAGATTCACAGTAATTTTTCAGAATATATATTGAGAGAGACTTATCACGAACAATATGTGTTTAACGAAAATAGCTTGTTGGAAGCAATGTTGTACAAATGTTAATTGTCATTCATCTAACTATGTCAATTAATACGTGTTCGTATATATACCAAACGAACACGGACAAACATGATAGAACACATCTGTGAACTCGTTGCAATACCGTATGAAATCAGCCATCAATATATAGACACAGCATTTTCCCAGCCCACTGTGCACTTTATTTCAACTATATCATTACTTGCTAGTAGCCGAGTACATGCACATTTGCAGATATTTTATTAAAGCAAACTCGGTGCGAGTTTCATCATTTTTACATGTAAAGAGGTCAGGTTCCAAAGGGGTCACAACGCAGTTTAGTGTCTTTACAGGGCCATTCCGGACAATTTAATGAACAGATTTAAAGCAAATTCAGGAGGACCAAAATCATAGATGATAAAAACGCAGCGCCGACACATTCTCTATTATTCTATTCATAATAACAAGCCAGCTTAAATATTTTATGTAACGTAAATCGCATCGTCCGGGGGACGAGCGCAGACAGTATGTTAATTAAAGATAACAAGTAAAAGACAATAGTGTTGATTTAGTATGTTTTCGCTTTACAGCATTGATGTGCATAATCTCACCCGTGAAGTCGTTGCGTTACTTATTAGAGTGCATTTGCTTTGTCGCAGATGTATTTCACTTTTTTAGGAATGTGTATCTACACACAAGCGTTCTCTGAATCTAATTTAGCCATGCTCCGTGAAAAGGGGGTTTAATACATGTGTGTAAAGTGTCGTCCATATTAGCCTGTGCAGTCCGCATAGGCTAATCTGGGAAGACGCTTTTCGCCTCAACTGGATTATCGTCAAGAAGAGTCTTCCTTAAAACGAAAAATACAATAAAAGCAGAAAGTGAGTCATGGTAATCTGGGACGTAACTTTACACACATGCATTAAACCCCCTGTTCACATAGCGAGGCTCAATTTGACATCGTTAAAGGCCTCGTTAGTATCGAGTGGAGCCAGGAAATATTCGATAAGTGTATCTGTTGCTGTCGACTCGGGAACAAATCCACCGAATAAAACACAAATTAACGTGCGCAAATGGGCTGGATTACAGGGCTTAACTTCTGGAAATTTGTGTTGCTTTATAGTCTCAGATGATTCAGTTCTCACTCATGTCGATGTTAGTTGTCTGAATGAAAGATCGAGACATGGGTCTGTTTAAAATGTTAAACTGGTCGTGACTTGTTCGCCTTGACGCAATAAGAATAGAAAATCAATCCACATATAAACAAATATGGCTTTCGTTTATTCATTCGTGTAATTGAGCCGCGTTCTATGAAAACTGGGCTTATTGCATGCGCCTAAAGTGTCGTCCAATATTGGCCGATGAAGTCCGCAATGGCTAATCAGGGAAACAACCGAAAATGTACTTTATCTAAATGAAAAATACCATACAATAGGAAAGTGTCGTCCCTGATTTGCATTTGCGGACTACATTATCGTATTAAGAAGACATAACACAGCAGAAAGGTGTCAATTGACCAAAACAAACATTTACAATGCTAGTTCTTCATGTTTGATTATCGATTCTCTACTTGTCAAAGACAAGTACTAACAGCCTACTTTACGCCACAAATATTAAGCTGCGTTCTCGGAAAACTGGGCCTTATGCATGTGCGTAAATTTTCATCCCAGATTAGCATTTGCAGTCCGCACAGGGTAGTTTGGGACGACACATACCGCCTATACTGGATCTTTAGTTTAGAAAATACTTCCTTTAAACGAAAAATGCTATACAATGGAAAAGGGTCGTCCCTGATTAGCATGTGGGAACTGAACAGTCTAATCTGCGCTTACAATTTACGCATATGCATTAAGCCCAATTATTCTAGAATGAAGCTCTTATGCTGTCGATTTTACAACCAGATCAGGATCACTTGCTCAAGTTGTTATTGATTTATGAAAATAAGTTTTAACATTTATTTAAATCTTCTATCAAACTAGTGGACTATTGTTAATGCTGCAATTATATCGTGCAGAATATTCTTTTGCAGTACATTTCCACTGATACTGACACATCGATTAAAAATATAAATATATAAAACATACAAGTTCGAAGATATCTCAATGTCGTTAATATCTACAAAATATACAACGGCCAGTTGCCCCGTTGCCTTACGTAGCTTCTTCCACGAAGATTTCAAGAACAGTCTTCTTGAAATTTTAGGAATGCAGAAGACTTTATTATTTTAACAAGCAAAGCATGAATTTATTCAGGCTCGGTTTAACCATTTGCCATTAATCTATGGAACTTGTTACATATTGATAGGTATATACTTACGACATTACACATTTGACGACAGTATACACTTAAAACAAACAGTTAATTTATGCGACGGCAATCCCAGTACTTCTACACTGGAGATATAAATACATGAAATTTACATTCTCCTTTTTAAAAGTTATTGCAGTAATCTATAATATTACTTATTAAACAACCAGTTTGCAAACACTCCCGTACGTGCATGTGAAAATAATGTTGAAAATAGGGCGCATTACTGCTTTCTATGTCGACTAACTTTTTGCAATAAATAGCTCTTTAAAATGCACATATAATTCATACGCCATAAACATGCTATGTAATAGATTTATGGCACTTTAAACTTTAATATATGATTTACAAACTTCCCCAAACACGTTGTCATGAGAGAAAAGGCAGTGATGTGTGAGTCTCGTTCTTGGAAAACTGAGCTTAATTCATGTGCTTAATGCACAAGGGATAGCACTGAACGAACATGCATAAGCCCAGTTTTCCAAGAACGAGTCTCATTCAAACGTTCGAAATAGCAGTCATTATGTTTTCGCTTAAATGTCATATTAATACGCAATTTATTTTTACAATAATTCTAACATGTGATTAATTATTTAAAAGAGATAAACAGACTGTAATCCGAAGACTTCAGTTACAAATGGGCATTCCATTTCCGTTTAAAATATTGTAAATTTTCATATAAACGACACTTAAATGTAATGCAATATCTATAATTAATAGGTGTATTGATTGCAATTATACCGTAGCATTTTTACATCAGTACCGCCAGTCTTCGGTTTTAACAAGCGTTCACATTTGTCATATGAACTAAATGTTGTTCAGGTTTAAGAACCTGATTATAAACGCGCACTATTTTAAAGACCGATCCTTGGAAATCGTTCGAATGTATTTTTTTTTTTCGTGAGTCACTATCATTTTTGAATTAACGATTCATCAGTTATTCATTCAAATAGAAGTTTCTCCTGTGTACATAACCAATCATAGAGACTAATTAACCGTGGTTCGAATGAATCAAACGCCTAGTAAATGTGTTTTGAATACATGCAAAGCTAGTTTTCAACTATTTTGTAGAAAATGAATTTTGGGGGTAAAATGTTACGTTTTCAAATATAAATATAGAGTTTTATTTCAAGACAAACAGTGTGATATTTTTTAGATGATTTTCGAGTTAATCCCAAAAGAAAGGTTTTACAATGAAAAAAAAACTCAACGTATTACAACTCCAAAAAACAACAACAAGTGTTTATGTTTCTGTCTTACAAACTACCTGTGTCTCCATGTTTATTTCACAATGTGTTTGTAGCTAGGATATTGTGAGCCAGCATTACTTGGAACCATTGACTTAAGGAATCTTTTTGTGGTTTATTAACACTGCCTTTAATTTTGAATAGCCTTGCCAAAAAAAGGTCATAACACATGTCATTGATTACATTAAGTATGTGTGTATTTGGAGGAAGCAGAGTTAGAGAATAACTTTCTCAACAGTGGTATTACAATAGATTTGACAACTGTTATTCTGCGAAATGGGTTAAGCGTTCTTCTCACCAAAAATCTAAAAAAACGTTTAAATAATTTATTTATTTTTCATTCAAAGCAAAGCAACCATGTTTTCAAGTCTATATGAACGGAAGGCCAAGTAGTTTGAAGCAAGTGTTTCCCCAACCCGGTTTCTATTTCATTTGTATCGAGTGTGTGATACATTATATAGAACCAAACCAAATATAATGCGTTTTGTCAAAATGTTACATGTATGTAATATATCTAGGGTTACATGAAATCTGTGTTCACTTCAATCTAGTAGTAATGTTATATCATCTGCAAACTGTGTTACCTTATAGTCTACGTCATTGATAAAAAAATACCTTTAATGTTCTTGTTATATGCTATAAAAGAAATAAATATGGACTGATTTGACCCTTCTGTCTACATCCTGCACCTATAAGAAAAAGTTGGGTAAGAACACCTGTATCTTGTTAAGCATCTGATGGTATGTCGTAAAATTGTATTTGAATTGTCATTCGGCGTCATTTACTGATAATGAATACGCCCGTGGGGGATCAGTAGACATAATTTTAACCAGCTGATTAAACTGGGCAGAATCTCAATTCTTGGAACGTGTCTAGCAAAGTGATTATACTACTTAAGTAAAAAGCAATGTTATTAGTTATTCACCACGTTCTAAGCACGACAGTCGCTATTCATTTTAAAATTAAAACTGCATTTGCGAATTTAAGACAGGTATATATGTGCAGTAAGAGGTTAATTGGAATACAAATATCGGCACGGTGTTGCTTCTTATGATCTCGGGGCACACGTGCTATAAAATTGATTTCTAAAGTATTGTAATATGGAATATAATTATAAATATATGATAAATGAAACTTCGTATGCTTAATCATGATAAAAATTCGTGTTCCCATCCGCTAGTCTTTACTGTATTATACTGAGTTTACTGTACGGCAAGTTGATAATTGCCTTACAATAAATGGCAATACATACACACATAATTAAACGTACAAATGACTTGGGACGGTCATGGCAATAAATGGGTGCTAACATGGAGTGCAAGACGCGCAAAACCTTACTCTTAGCATTAAAATTAATCGCAAATCTGCTCGTGTTAATAACTGTTTACTTCATTATAAGTCACATACAACATTCGCTATTAACATGTTATCTTACGTGTTCAATGATATGTCAATGGTTTACGAAACATTCTCATGATGCCAAAACGGAAGTCGATGTATAGTATAATATAAAAACATTTACGCGTATCAAAAGGCTTGCTATTTTCTGTGTATTGTTCTGTTCACACTTGTAATTGCATGTTTACTTGGCATTTGTTTATATTTAAAAAAATATTTGTTTCATGTGTTGTGGTCAATAGTGATTTATGTTGTATAGGTCAACAGGCAATTTGCTCAAACTAAGTGATCGACTTTTACATTCCTAAACTCGTTTTCATTATTGTTTTAATTAATTTGTGTTTGGTTTACTCAACATCCATATAACTAGTTCTTCAGGTGTATTTGCATTCAGCACTCAAAATTATAAAATACAAACTAAAAGTCAGTCGACACAAAAGATTTGCCATGATTTTTTCCCCACGAATTGACAAAGGAAATCAAACACGCTCTGTTGTGATTCTTAACAAAACTCAAGTGATAATTTTATAATTGAATTTACTTACCTGAAACTTTAAATTTATTTTATTGTGTGTGTTTAGTAATATTCTAATTTAAGCCACTTAGTGCGCTAGTTCGCTATCGAATGTCTTCATAGTTTAGGAAGTACATCTCATTTTTCCTATTAAGTTTCCCCGGGAGGCGTTATGATCCTGAGTGCTAACTCATAACCGTATGAGCCTCGTTCTGGTAAAACCGGGCTTAATTCATGAGCATAACGTGCCGTTTAAGATAAGTCTAAGCAGTATCCCAGTATTATCGGGAACGACACTTTCCTCCTTAACGGGATTTTTGTTACGAAGAGACTTCCTGTAAACGAAAAATTCCATAACATCGGAAAGTGTCGTCCCTGATTAGCCTGTGCGGACTGCACATGCTAATATTGGACGACAATCATTACGCACATGCAATGAGCCCAGTTTCCCTAGAACTATTGATATTTTAATATAATACAAACATGTAGTTTTTAATGACAAATGCTAGCGAATTCAAATATTCACTTCCTTATGTGGCGTTTAATTTACATTATAGGAGCGCATTCATACTCTATTTTGTCCTGGCGTTCAATATAACCACTTTGAAATCGTGAAAAACTTATTTTTAGATCAAATGTGTTGTGATTTATCGGCAGACGATTGCAATTAAGTTGCTAGGAGTGTGTTCGAGACTTACATAAAAGAATCTCAGAATTAGCATACATCTATATACTTTCATGTCGATAGGTAGAGGCAAAGTTGTGTTTTATAAACTGTAAAATCGGTCAATTCATACTTTAATGATGTTATACACTTTTTCAATTTTCCTAACCTCACATTTAGCCCGGAAAGAATCATGCATAAAATCAATGAATGTTTGTTGGTGTTTGTTATCTTCTCAAAAAAAGTAAATATCTGTTTAATCAATATTGTTTTCATATATATTTGTTTAATAATACAAATATGTTTGCTTAAATGTTCAGACGATTACTTATCCTTTAATGTGCATACTATGTTCGCTTGTTCGACGATATACGTAATGCCTGACTGTGTAGATAAAAACGAGAATATATTGTATATTGATACTCGGACATTAGCAATCCATCAAATGTTAAGATTGGGTTTACACGTCGTACATCCATTAGGTACACCCTTGTTATAAACAGTTTAATAATTTATTTTCGTTTATTACTTGGAATACAAGTATGATAATATGTTTTATCTGTAAACACACTTGTGGTATTTTTAAATAAGTCATTGGTGTTAGTAATGTATGTGTTTATGTACAAACTGTCTAAGATACGATTGATACTTAATTTGCTGTCTGTACGCAAGTATAATGGATGCCAATTATTGCTTGTAAATATTTTATGAACACGCGTTCGTCAACACTATTTTTTTCTCAGTTGTGATAATAATTGAATAAGTGTTAAATAGCCAATCCGTCCCTATCTTGACGTGTAAATTCCCAAGAGTTTTGATAAAAAAATGATTTAACTTTCATCGCCAATCGCTTGAATGGATTGCCTGATTAAATTTTCTGTACGGAGTCTCTTATAAACATGACTCACAGATACACTGTCAAAACAATTGTGCTATGAAAGAGACGCTATTGGTACCGGTGCGAACTAGCCAATACACAATAGCGCCTCAGTCTATATTCCGCGTTGTCAATTTCCATTGGTGTGTGCAGTAACATTTATAGTGCCACGTGATGAAGTGACGTCCGTTGTACATTTCTGTGTGACTTTCATTTGGATTAGGGAACATTCAAACATTTGAAAGAGGACGTTTCTGTGTTTGATGCGTCATGGATATAAGGATAATACTTAGCTTTGCATCTTTCCTCTCCTGCATGTAATTTAATAGCTTATATAAAGTGCTTTAATATTACATGTTTATTTATAATTGTTCATCAATGCATTTAAACATTTATTATGCTAAGTATTGCACCTTGTTTTAATTGTAATTATACTATTTGTTTATGCAATTATAAAAAATATATGGCGTTTTTAAATTAACCGAAAATATACATAGTGTTTTTATTGCGTTAATAACTGCAATAAAATACATTAAATAGAAGACAAGTTAATATAAATAATTACCATTTCGACCATTACTTATATCAAATTTACATATATTTATGCTTTCACTTTAAGTACAAAAAATTCAATGCCGACCAGTAATTTCCGAGTTCTAAATTCTATTATGCTTGCCTTAAAACTAATGATACACACATATATTCATTAAGCAGACACACATTACTGAAATAAACGTGTGTTTCCGACTTTATTGTAGTATACATGTTAGGTTAGTAAAAATTGGCTGATATGTTTGAATAGGAAGTACTAAATATATAATTTTGAAAAATATTTTACACATTTGTACAATATGAACAGATATAAGTATTGTCATGGAAAAGGCCTAAACAGGATGTGGTCAGATGAAATAAGTTCAGGAAAAAAAAGTTTCATATTTATTTATTTTTTAATACATGCACCTTTTTGTCTAAATACTTTGAATATAAGCTAACAACGTACTGCACACAAGCAACAAGATACAGCTTATTTATGGCACATGATTTTATAAAAACCCGATCAACATTTTACTGCGTCCTATATTTCTGTTTCCAGCAACAAGACGATGGAACATTTTCAAATGCAATTTACAACGCGACGATGTTACACATATTTTGTTTTGCTTTTAATTATCAACATCCGTTATGTTCTTTAAAAAACGAATTTTATATTTAAAAAAATATAATAATATACAATTAACAAAATAACATACACGTCATAATACCGTCTAAATAAGTATGAGTAAATAGTATCGGTTAATAAATACATCATAGCTCGGTTTGTTTATATGCATAATTATTATCATGCAAAGACATAATAAAAAATATACAAGTTCATGGCTGTCATATTACTGTAAAGATTAATCACAGTCGCTGTTTATGCATACTGTAAAATTATTAATATTCGCGGGACAATTATTTTCGTTAATATCGTGGGTTGACCGATGCACGAATTTAAAACAATCACATCGGAAAATTAACGATGCAAATTCCTCAGATTTTCCAGATATCCACGAATTTATGTGTACATGAAAAAAACAATTTTTGAAAAACAAAATCATGGCGATGAAGATGTATGAGTTATAGTATGTCGTGCGATACGAGCAGTGAAACGCACTGTTATTTTTTAATTTATTTTTTTAATGACGCCCTTATATTTTCAAGATATTTGCGATATTCTCAAACAATCTTTTGAAAGTCCTTTTAATTCGATATATCTAAAAAGCCATTTTTGAAACAAAGTAGTTTAGACTAAATCAAACACGAATTGAGTTTAGACGCTGTGAATTGGGTTTATTTATCAATTGAGCGAAGCGATTACAAAGTAGTATATGTGACTACAAGTACATACGTTCCGTGACGACTAAAACCTTGTAAGTTCAACTTCTTCAAATGAGCTGTAGAATTTCTTCATGAGAATACAGCGGACAGAATCTCCAGGTCAAAACAGAGATTTTTGCTAAGTAGCATTTCTCTCTTAATTGGTTCATGATAATTATATGGAGTTCAATGTCTTTTGGTTAATTTGCCGTTATTATTAATAGCCTATCTGAGCTTTTATATTGATTATCTCCTGTCGCATGGCAGAAGTTTATAAGATAACATACAAATACTTCAGATAAATGGTGTGCGTGTCAGTGTCGTTATGACGTTTACATAAGGAATAAGAAAGCATAGGTTTAAATCTCAATCTGAGCTCGCTTTGGCATGTGCTGTTGCCTAGCAAGTAGTTTGTTTAATCTAGAGATACCGTATTGTCTTTTTCTACAAGCGCCCTGATTAAATATTAGGAAATAAGGAGTGTATACCTTCTAAAGAAAAGATTATAGTATGTCGAAACTGACCGGCCAATTATGGAGAGAGATGAAACTATAATACAAACTCACTCTTCTAAACATTTCGGAGATTAATCAGTTGACTAAGTCAAGTGCAATTGACACGTTTATAAAATCGACAATTTAAATATATGATAAAGAATATGATTCATCTTTTACAGAAAACCAAGCATTTGTATCCTGTAAAATGTCTTAAATCATGCGCACACTGATCTGCAAGAATACATACACGATATGCATTGTACGAGGTTTATAAATGTTTTAGTAAAAACAACTCGAACAATTGTCATGCCCTTTTCCATAAACAAATTGACATAAATAATAATTATAAAATGGACGTTAGTTTAGAAACTTAACCAATATATGTTAACCTTAATACCCATGCCTGTGGTTGAGTTATATTTAAAAAAAAAAAAACAGCACTGTGTACGGAAATGTATTATGTTATTTCGTCATATGTACTACATATACTAATGCACCGATTCAAACATAAAAAGTTATATTTGTCCGTCAAATATATAATGAGCATAGTATAATTTGACAATTGTTTAAGTGTTTGGTAACGCATTTCGTTTAAAGTCTTAGAATTGAAATTTTCTATTGCTAAACAAGTAAACAATATTAGGCGTGTTCATTTCTTTCGATACGTTTTGCGTTACTTAGTCTTCACTTGCTACTAAAAGTGACTCATTGACTGTTTTAAGAGATATACAGCTACTGGAGGACATGAGTAATAGAGATTTTACAGAACCGAATTGAATTCTTTTTGTGAAATAAATATGTTAACGACAATATTTGCTCATACACGTATGTTTTTATCTTACATTTTCCCACATAACATAAATGTCATTTGTTTCTGTTACCTTGTATTAAATGATCGTTTGGCCACTCAAATATGCAAACGTCATGATACAAGTAATGTACTTTTTAAGACCTTTTTGTGTTTTCAAATGTATTGCTTGGGCGGTGAAACACACACACTCCAATATATANGCATATCAATATGGCAGTCGCGTCACTCTATATTTATAAAATTCACATTTCTATTTACTCAACTGGAGCAACTGTTTTATTAGTATCGGTTGCCTGCGAAATCATTAAGAAAAGAAAATCCACCGCCATTAACGACACTCTACATATTCATCGGTATTTCCACAAACCATTGTACAAGTGCTTATATATAATAATAAGATATTTCGTACAGTAATCCTTTTTTCCACATGGAACACAATTCATTGGATATAGACAACAACACTTAAAGGCGACGCCCAATGGACGTGCTAAAATGTACGATATAATATAAGAAATCGTTAGGCCTACTGAGAGACTTCTATAGTGACCTCCCAGTCAACCTGCAAACGTCAACAGAACTCAGCCTTCAGTTTCGGTCCGATCAACATTTTTAGGCTGACTGGTCGGTCACTATACTGAGAAGAGACCTGCAGAAGTATGTACTATTTCTAATATAAACACGTTAATTTATGTGAACATCCGACATTGAATCATATTTGTTTTCTTTCATCGATCGTTCCAAAATGTGTGTTGTCCGAAAAATTAAGGACTGAAATGTACATTAAACCGGATAGTATTAAGCAAAATACATACGTAATTATTTGAATTAACGACACAACCTCACGCAAAGAATGTATTTTTTCCTTTATAATTAATATTTGCTGACAATATGAACAATACGGTAACGTTTTTATTCGTTCAAATAACTACAGTAATTAAAACCAAATGTATGATCACAAACACGTGAGGAAAATTCCGATTAAATTCTTTACTGTTATTAAAATTTAAATTGACATGAACATGTAAAACGAACATTATTGAATTACGTTTTTTGTTGCAGCACTTGTCATTTATTTATAGAATAAAGAACCTTCATTACTTACTAAACAACATCATAAACTTTTTAAATAATTTCTTAGGAGATTTTTCATGACTATTTACAATTCATTTACAAAGTACATCATACCGGATTATAACATAATATGTGTCAACTCAAATACTGTTCAAATAGTGTTATTTTTCAATAACATCACTCTGTGTTAAGTGTGTTTGGCCATTTTTATGGTACAAGACACTATTTAGTTATTTCAGTTTCATGTTAAAATTGTGATTTTGCTGCAAAAGTTACATACCAAGACCGTATACTCGAATAATTAAAAAAGCGTCGGTACATTGAAACAGTAGTTATTTTCTTTTTTTTAATGGACAAAATAGTATTGTAGTAATCAAATCTCATTCTGATAAGTAAGAATATTGTAGTACCAGTTATAGCACTAGTAGTTGTTGGCTATGTGTTGATAGTATGGTATGATATTTTGTTTATATTGTTTAACCCTTATATTTGTGTATTTTTCAGAGCGGGCGTTGTCAGTTATCATCCCTTCTTCTTCCCGCGATATCAAACTGACAACTATGTCTCCGTTCGCAAATCACAAACAAGCAAAACACCGTATGAATATAAAAGGCGATGGCCCTCGGGATTTGATAGACTCTCCATGGGCTTCATAAAGCGAGACAACGATGAAACCACCGACTGCAACGGGGAGTTGTTCGATAATGACATGTACGATATGATGTTGGAAGATCTAGCGGACGGGTCAGCACTTGAGAATTCACCAAAATACAGTAAACGTAATTTTGACAGACTATCGTCAGGATTTATTCGCAAGAAACGCTCAGCTTCCCAGGACAATCCATCGTCTGTTGTAAATAGTGCCCCGATTCCACATCTTAACGTTCAGAGAAATGAAGACCAAACAAAACCCATTAGAAATCAAAACACCGATGTGCAGGAGGAATTTGATTGGAACATGACAAGTCAACTACGCGGTAAGGACGACACAGGCACTGATGTCGAAAAGCGAGGCATTGACAGATTAAATGCTGGCTTTGTAAAGCGCCGATTTGACAGACTAAACTCTGGTTTTGTGAAACGTCCGTTCGATCGATTAAACTCTGAATTTATGAAACGCCCGTTTGATAGACTAACATCAGGATTTGTTAAACGCCCGTTTGACCAATTAAACTCTGGATTTGTTAAACGTCCGTTTGATAGACTAACGTCAGGGTTTGTTAAACGTCCTTCTGATAGCGAAATCGATGAGCCAAATCAGATGAATGCAGATTCTGAAAAGCGCGGTTTTGACAGGTTAAACTATGGCTTTGTGAAATTCTGGATTTGTCAAAAAGGACACCGAACACTTTGACTACTTTGATAACGAAGATGTTACCAGTGAGAAAATTTACTTTGACCGATTGAATATGGGGTTTAAAAAACGCGATGACATGGTGTCAGGAACTGATGCAACTTCCAGATTTGATGATAAACGAGGCTTTGACAGGTTAAACAGCGGTTTTGTCGAGAAAGATGACATGCTTGAAAATAAGGAAGATTTCAACGGGATTAATTTGGAAAATAAACGATATTTTGACCGCCTAACCAATGGGTTTGTTAAGAAGAACGTCAATGAAAGTATCGAGAGCGATGAATCCAAAACCGATATGAAAAAGCGTCGATTCGACAGGATATTCAGTGGCTTCATTAAACGTCAGCATGACAACATCAGCAGTTCAGACGACCACCATGAAGACAAAAGATACTTCGACAGACTCAACTCTGGCTTCATTAAATGAATGAAACCATCACGGTTGGATGAACAGGCACGCGCTGATAATAATCACCTTATATACATTATTGTTCGTTAAACACCATCTTAAGCAACATGTTTATCTGATGCAACGTTCTGATTTGGTCATAATTCTTAACGTGTATTTTATGAGATCTTATATGAAGTTATACACTTATAATAATATTAAAACGAATATGTGTTTCGATGAGCATTCTGGTAAATTATCTTTTTATAAGAAAGTGCCTTTATTATGAATTAAACGTTATATATTTGAAAGGAAGTCTGAATTGTAATTAGCTCTCAAGTTTTATATCAAACGAAATATAAGCAACCTAGACAAAACTATTTGTACCTATTATCCATACGTCTTATGACTCGGGTGTGAGTGTTTAGCAACAGGTTTAGTTATAAAAGGCATTGATTACAACATGCCGCCATTCTCTTCACTGGTTGTATACGGTGATCACTGTCTTATATATTATCGTTGTCACGCAATATCACAATGTAGAACACAATAAACGTGAACATACCCTTATCATTTATAAATACCGTAAAATCATGAATATTCGAGGGGTATTATGTGTTTGGCTGATTTCGTTGGTTGACCGATCAACGAATTAAACACAAACACATCGGAAAATGACCGACATAATTATTTTTCTTTTTTTTTCACATAAAGAAATCCACGAATTTGCGTTTCCACGAAAAAGTCGTTTTGTGAAAAATTACGAACTTTCATGCCGTCGAATATAAATTATTTTGCAGTATCCTGATTTTGTATAGTTATACTAACTTCGTGATTTCCTATTTTGTTAGTACATCGTCAACACGAGTTAGTTACAATTACCTTCAAAGGCTTTGAACACAGATCCGAATATTAATCTTTATATTCATGTATGTTGCACTTTAACGTGGAAATCGGCTTTTGAATATGAAACGTACTATGTTGCATTTGTTTGTTCTTCAAATTATGGACTCGGATGCACTATTTTAAACTATAAATAAAACATCGCATACTGAACAATTTTTTTTTGTGTTTACAAATTAACAATGGGTGTTTGTATTCAATCAGCAAAGCAAATAATTTCTATGTATGTATGATCCAAATAAAACAAATAATATGACGCACAAGTTCAACGTTCTTTTGATTTATACTATGCACGTTGATTGACCTGTTGTGTGGAAAATGAATACCTTATTCATCAATGCATTAAACAACGTTTCAACAGAGAAACATCTAGTGAAGTATACAGTTTAGGGTCATTATCCGTTTTTACAATTAGGAATTCGTATAAAGAGGGATAAAGCATAATTTTCGACAGTATCTTTACTTCTCGTCTGAAGCTATTAGTTTAAGCAAGATGGATGGTAAATTATTAAGTGTCTAATGTTGTATGGATAGTACGCGAATGGCTATGTTTCAATCTGAAACGTTGCGACATTTGTGTTTCTTGTATATGTTATTATGTTTCACTGAGAATCGGTGATTCAATTGTGTTGGTTGATGGGAACTTCAATAAACAGCCATTCGTTTGATATTTTAATACATAATTATTTCAATGAAAGTTCATATTAAAAATAGCATGCATTTGGATAAAACCTAAGATATGCGTGTCATTATGTTGTTTATTAACCTTTACAATTAACCAATAAGAAGCGGAGAATGAACAACGCAAACCTCTGTACATTACCATTCGCCTTTTAGTATGCATACATCAATTTACTTAATGACTCCGACCGGAAGACACTCAGCATAAAACGTATGACTACATAAATTGTTAATTGTCGAGTTATCAAACAAATTGAGACTTACTCAAATGGTTCAGGGAAAGCAAACTGAATTAAAATACTTCATAAAAAATTCGTCTAATAACGTTTCGGGATTATTATTAATATATAATGGTTTGAATAAGCGTTCAAAATCAAGTTCATTCATACTTTTAACTCATAGACTCTTGAAATGATCATAAATGACTATGGAAATGTGTATGACATTTTCACATAGTGTTTCATTACATGCGGTGAACGAGTGAGCAGTAACAGTGAAAGATGCTTTTAATTGGATATTTTATAATAAGTTTCGATAATTTCACCTAAAACCGTATTGCTTTGATTGTTAAAATAGTGTTGTATCTTTGTGTAAAAAGTGTGTGAACAACCTAGTCGCCACTGTAAATTTCGACCTGTAAACTGCAAAATACAATCCAATCTTAGATATTATCAATCAACAGCGATGTAGAAACTTCAACATGTACAACAGTAGGTGACACTTTGGCAATTGCCTTATGAATTGGCTAACATATTTATAGATAAAAAGTACATATGCGGTGGGTACACAAATAACAAATATACTAAACTAAGATGTATTGTTATAGTTTTTAATCAGTGCAGAAAGTCAAATGGGTTTTGCATATTAATAATACAAAATATGTAAGTGGTATTTGAAATCAACGGAGCAGTGGTGTAGTTGTAACGAGCGCTGGGAACAACCACATTCGTTGAACTGCGTTCGTGGTTAAATTGGGCTGTCGCTGTTATAAGAGAACATTTTAAGATATACATAGACAATGTATATACACACTTCAATCGGAGTAGGCTAGTTTTACCAAAAATACGGTATATAAATTGCCCGTCAAAGCATCAGTTTTTTGAAGATTTTGTCAAGTGTGCATAAACGCTTGTTTAATCCAAGCTTCGCCCTCGCCATTATAATTTTACGTTTGGTCATATACAACGTTTATTTACGAGTAATTGTACATGCCAATACATAAGGCGAGAATACAAGCGAGAAACCTCTTCTTTGGTTAATTTGTATAATTTACAAACAATAATTATATAATTATTTTACTTTCCGTTTAAACTAGAATTTCGCTATTAAGAGACTTCCTTTAAATAAAAAGACCATAAATGCGGAAATTGTCGTCCCAGATTAGTCTGTATGGACTACACGGGCTAAATCTATGACAGCACTTTAACAGCATGCATTAAACCCAGTTTTTCCAGAACGAGGCTCAATTCATACCACATGTGAAAGACTGATTATCAACTCGTCCCAGCTTTTTGAAACAGTTATATTCTGGTTAAAATAACCGTCACGGATTAGTGTAGCTCTGTAAGAACAAGTCTGCTTGATAATTGATGATTCAGTTTCGTCATGACAAATTGAATTAAACAAAAGGTAACGTGCTTCTAGTGATTCTATCAAACGCAAGGCTTGAGGAGGATGTAGCGTATATAGTCTATGCAAGAAAACATTCTCTGTCTCTTAATTACAACTAGGAGACTGCGTCCTACAATCTGCCCTCTGGCCACTCTTACTTATTTCCCAGTTCTGTGCGCCTGAACGAGCAATTAAAATTGGACGAGAATTCTTTAATAACGCTTATTAAGCATGTTATTGACCTATTGACATTGCGTTTGGTGAACTGAGAACACTGACATTGGTAGAATACTATTTAGACAAATGTTGAATTATCTTAGAATCGATGGAACGCTGAAAGATATATAAGCGAACCTTTGACAGATTTAAAGTGAATTTCTTGAGAGTATTACGGACCATAAATACATGGCATCTTATGTAAGAAAAATGACCCTTCAGAACCAATTACAGGAGATAAAATCCTAGGTAATTTCCGCGAGCCTTTTAACTCTTACTCAGGTTGCATATTCAAAACAGGAATACACTATTTTATTGTTTTTCATCAAATGTTTAAAGCTTGGTTCTCAACATTGGAAGGGAAGATTCAAAGCAGTGCAATAATAACCCGGCTTAAAGAACGTCGAACGGCATTCATAGACTTAATTGCTTTACACACTTGTGTAAACAACCATAGCCTCGTAGTATTATTATTTAAACAAAGTCCTCAGGCTCATAGCATTCCTTTTTCAATTAAAACACAAATGCTGAGCCTCATAGCATTCTTATTAAATTGAAAATCATTATCCTCATATGATTCGTATAAAATTTAAACAAAAATCCTCCGCCTAATAGAATTCGTATTAAGATTTTTAGCGCAGTAAACATGAATGCAAGATGCGATTTAAATCAAATATATTAAAAACAAATTGTTTTATATTTTGTAAAATAATTCAAATGCTATTTTGTTCAATACAATCTTGATGTTTTATAACGCATGCATACTCAATAGACACGTTGATAGTAAAAACGATAGCAAAGTTTAACTGTAGTAATCAACAGATTGGACGAACACGACAATTATAATCGATTTTAATTATTTTACTTTAAAAATATTTGTGTTCTCAATCAATTGTGGATTTTAACATTTTACTTACCTTTGTTTAGATAAAAAGCCTTCTCTTACATATAACATTCGCCCAAAAATCCTGTATTTGTATTAATGCATACAAATTGTGTTATTTTGACGCGTGTGTATATATGTATAGATTATTATATGAAGAAAGTGTGCCTTTAGTGGTTATTGGCACACTTGGTGAGTTATTTGCACGAGGGCTTTAATAAACACCAAGTGTGACAATAACCACTAAAGGCACACTTTCTCCATATAACGACCTGTTTATTGCATATGTTCATCATGTGCATACATATGTCGTGTATATCGAAATTAAAGCAAGTAAAAATAAATAATTATGGTAGCACATGTATGTCCGTCTTTAAGTAATATTGTTTTGAGCAGATCATTCACAAACAAAGATACTCAATAGATCTCTACATTTTTGATTTCTTAAATTATTATCAGAATCGCCAGATTCACTTATAAACACTGTTTGGATAAACAATATGTTGCAGTTCGGCCTACGGGGTCGACAACAATATGTCACAATGTTGTGGGGTGATCTTGAACTTCTGCAGACATCACAAGGAAGGGAATATCTGGCGTTCACGGAAAGATTAACTAAGAGTAGGAGTGGCATCTCGGCGGATCCAAGAGCGTCCACACCTAAGATGTTTTCGCAGCCAGGTTAGTAATCAGCCTTACCTTATGATCTATATCAACATAAACATATTTTATTTTTACTTGAGAACCATATATTATTAACGTGTTCTAATTCTCAATGCAATATATTCTCACATTTTCTCCGGATTGTATAGATTTAAATGCGCGTTTAAGAACTATTATCCGTTTATATGACAGGTGACATTGACTGTCCTGTTGAAATATACAAGATGTACGCTAACAAACGCCCAGAGAAAATGAGAAACCCCGAGGCTCCATTCTACGTTGCTGTTAACCCTCATTGGAAACCGGGTTCTGATATGAACTGGTATATGAATGCAAAAATGGGTGTGAATAAGTTAGGTAAAGTAGCAAAGGTGATTGCAGAGAAGAGTACACTTGCTAAATACCGAGATTTTCACGAGTTAATCGCGAAAACAACGGCCAATTTTGTTACTAAATATAGTAACATATACCATTATATTGCTTTATTGCTGTGTTGCTGATGGGCTGTATATGCTTATGCCGCAAATAATCTGTTCTGTTCTGATATTTATACCAATGTAAGATGGTTTTGTGACGATCGTATCATCTTACTACGCTAACATTACTTTGAAAATGTGTTCAAGGGGCGGTTTCTTCGTCGTGATGTTCAATCCTCTTAATTCAAAACATTTAAGTCGAATGCAATCATTAGTAATGATGAAATATTGCATTGAAGATCATTTTAATTTAATGATAGCATCTCTAGTCTGGACAATAACAGGTTGATATTCAAGCAAATTATTTATGTTTTACCTTAAAGTTTTAATTATGCTAGTATATGCCTCCATTACTGATTGAGCTTCTACTGTTTTATTCAGTAAGCAGCTTGTTTAAAAATGATGAATACTCAGTGCCAGTGTATATCGCAAATGCGAGTGTCGTATTCCATGTCATTTTAATTGACTTTTGCAACACGAGTTGAAGGTTCATCGCCAGTTTGATGAAGCTGTTTTCTTTGAGATGGATATGCAGTTACTCGTTAGTTCTTTTTTCTGTTGTTTTATCTTGCATGTTCAAGTAGCTCACGTTCTTAGTTAAACGAATACAGGATCTCCAGAACTAAACTTTATTGAAGGCATGCGTCTAATTGCCTTTACAATAAAGAACATAACGCAACATCAACATAAACTTGATTAAAACTGATGTCATCACTCTGCAATGCAAATAATGTTAAGTGAAAAAGCATTCTAACCTTAGACTTAATCCATAATTAAAAACACAAAAAGCACACGCACAAATAAAAATACACCTCATTGCATTGAATATTCAATAACAAATAATAACAAGATAGCATTAACATATACTATTCAGCAAAACAAGATAGTAATAACTTACGGCGGCTCGATGAACTAAGAAATGCACGTATAAGCTGATTCCCTTCTTAATGAAAAGATTTTAGAACGAATACTGTATATTATTCGGTTTGAACTTTCGAGGTTTTTCAAAAAATGATTATTTATGTTAAATTCGTGGATCGGTCAACCCACGAAATCAACCAACATGTATGTCCCACGAATAATAAGTATGTTAAAATACTGCAAATTCAATATCACCAACCTCCCCCTGATTAAATACCAACTTTTACTCGATTTGTGTAAAATAAGAGTATATCAGTATGATGTCTTTGTAAATTGTTATTGTTAAATTGCACTACATAGCAACAACAAACGTGTGAAAAAAAACCGGAACAGATGTGTGACATTTTTATTAACGAGGGATGTGTATATGTTGTGGCATAACGGGTCAACAACAAAGACACAATTGTTTGTGTTTCGACTTGGATTAAATAACGAATTCAAATATAATGATAACAAGTTTAAGCCATCGAAACGCGTATACATGTGTACATAATAGCGCTCAATTGTATTTACATAAGTATTGACTTCAATCAGGAAGCCGACAGTTTTTATATAGGACTTATAGGATATTAATGATTATGAAATCGACCGATTTCATAACAACACATGAAAAACATACATTTATGAGGCATATTATTTTTTTCTTCGATCAAGGAGCCGACATTTTGTATATTATAGTATATTTATTATACATAAAACATTATGTATATTCATTTTTGATTTCAATCAAGAAGCCGTCAGTTTTTATATAATAGTAAATTTACACTTATGAAATTGACCGACAACGTATGTTTGTTGTGGAGACAAAACCAAGAAAAAACATTTGGCAAACTTGACTTAAAAGAGGGATATGTTTTGCATACTGATGTTCGGCTACATTCAGAGAGCGATAGACATCGGATTCTTTTACTTGTGAACCACAGGCCAGGCCCGTAATGGTAAGGCCGCCCGCCGGTATGTTTGATTTTTGGATTTGAACATTTGACGAACTTGAAAATTACTGAAGGTATTTTATTGATAAGAATATTTGGTGGACTTGTTTAATAACAGAATACAATCTTAACAAAGAAAAAATCGGACTTGTGTATGGGTCTTTGTTCCACCGAATTAAGCATTCATGTTTTTACAACACAATTAATAGACCGAAATTATTATCACATTAAGGTCATAAAAGTAGCCGTAGTAACAATGCTACTCAAACTCATTTGGGCCTCATTCTGGGAAAACGGGGCCTAATGCATGTGAGTAAAGTGTTGTCCCAGATTAACCTGTGCAAACCTATCTGGGACGACACTTTCCGCCTAAAACGGTCTTTTGCTACAAATACACTTCCTTTCAACAGCAAATACGATACAAACAGAAATTATCATACATGATCAGCCAGTGCGAACTGCGTCTGTTATATTTATGTACAGTTAGGTCATCTATTATTTAGTTGTATTCCCAAACAAAATGTGTTATATTGAATCGTTGTAAACAGACTAACCACGCGTGAAACCCCCACTCCCTACTGAATGGTCAGCTAGAGAAGATACTGACGCATGAAAAAACACTCAAACTTAATTGGGGATCATCGGCAAACGTCTATGACAGAAGTTAAGGAATGCAATACACGAAGGTTTCAGATAGTTGATTCGTCTATTAATATGTACATGACTTTCATTGTTGTCAACACTTATTGCACTTATCGGATGTTGCCCATTTCTCCTCAAGACCCTGAGTCCCTAGATTGATGTCAAATGTTCATGTTTCCATGGAAATGGAACTGAAAATGTTAAGTTTTGACTCATCCTTAATAGTTATGTTTATGAGCGTCACACGTAAATTTGCTTTTTATGTGTTCTGACTCTAGGCCTACTATAATAATAATTATTAACACCTACAAAGATCCGTTTGTTGTTGTGTATTTGATGAATTGTGTTGTATCTGCTCGTTTCCCAGTCTTCAGTATATACATGTTCTACTAGCAGTGTTTGCTCCTCAATGTTCTACTATCAGTGTTTGCTCCTCATTCCGCTCTTTATCCAGTCTTCAGTATATACATGTTCTACTATCAGTGTTTGCTCCTCATTCCGCTCTTTTCCCAGTCCTAAGTATATACATGTTCTACTATCAGTGTTTGCTCCTCATTCCGCTCTTTTCCCAGTCTTCAGTATATACATATACTACTATCAGTGTTTGCTCCTAATTCCGCTCTTTTCCCAGTCTTCAGTATATGCATGTTCTACTATCAGTGTTTGCTCCTCATTTGCCAACATGTGAGCCTCGGTCTTGGAAAACTTGGCTTAATGCATGTGCATACAGTGTTGTCCTAGATTAGCTTGTGCAGTCCGCACGGGAAAATAAGGAACGACACTTTCCACCTTAACTGGCTTTTCGTTTAGAGCAGACTTGTTTATACGCAAAATTCTTTAAAAGCGGAACGTGTCGTCCCTGATTAGCCGGTGCGGACTGCACATGCATTTAGCCCGGTTTTTTCGGAGCTTTTATGTTCGCGTTTTCTTTTTATTGGAATAAAATACTCAATGTGCCAAACTCCTTCTCAAGTTATTATTACTTTTTGTGAGTTAAAAATAGTTAACAACATAGGTATTGTTTATCAAAACTAAAATTACCTTATTCCCTTCCAGTCACTAAGGGATAGGAATTAAGCATCAAAGTATCTGCCTATACGGTTGTTTTACTGAAGGATTTGACCAGTTAATGTGTGCACTGAATACTTTGCAAAACCTGTTTATCAACAAGTAGTCTGCAATAACTGTGTGCACCAAACATCATTGTAATTCATGGAAACGATAGGCCGGAAGGTCTCTTAGACTTATTGTATTATCGTATATTATTGTATGAGTGTTTTGTATACACAGGTTGCTGTGTATGTTTATGTTTATTTACACTGAACCAAATTTGGGTAAGTGAACTTCGATGGGGTTCCACGGGATAACTTGTAGTTTAGTTAAATATATTTCGACAAATGTTTTGTAATTTAAAAATTCAAAAACCATTTTTAATCTTGGTGAACATTGTATACTGTATTACAAATGTCTCAAATGTTCGTGTAATATAAGATAAAAAATAACTAATTTAGCCTTGCCCTTATAAAAGGGGGCTTGATATATATGATATACTTTACTACGAGGGACTATTTATAGAATGTGAACATTATCCCACGAATATTACGTGTTGACATTCATTACGGCAATTATATATGATAAATGAGTTGCTTGAACGCATTTATCAGACATTTAAACCTCGTTCTTAAAAAAAGGGACATAATACATTGTCGCACAGGCTAATCAGGGACGACACTGTCCGCCTAAACATTATTTTTGTTTAGAAAAGATTTCCTTTAAAAGGAAAATTTCAGAAAAGTGGAAAGAGTCAACCCTAATCAGCCTGTTCAGAATGAACAGGCTAATATGGAATAACACTTTCCGTACATAAACTGAGCCCAGAACAATGCTCATTTAAACGTTCGGAAAAAAAATCATCATGTTTTCCCTTTAAGATTATGTTAATTCGCAAACTGTTTTTACAGTAGTTCTTATACCGGATTATTTTTTTAAAAAGAGATTAAACAACACTGTGGTCCTTATATTGTAGTGCCAAATGGGCCTTCGATTTCAATTTGAAATATTGCAATTTTTGGTGAGATTGCCTTCTGCAATTTTGCCCATAGGTAAATTAATATACGTATACCGAAGAATAAAGTCCGTTTCTTCAATAACCACTTTGCATCCAGATTCTGCATTCGCAAACAAAATAGCTCCGATCGCATGGTATTTGTATAAATGCGCACAAAGAGCTTACAGCGTGCGTTCCATCAATGGCAACGTCTTTTCATTGTGGCATTAGCACCCGAGTTACACGCCGTCCTAATCGAAGGTGTATACAGCGACGAAATTTTCATGCCAGTTTTCAACTTTTTTATTACACACGAAATACATGTTGCGTTGGTCACTTTCACAGCAGCTTATTATACGCCGTGCATGTAGTAACATTCGGATAAGCGTTGTGGACTTCAAATTGTTATATGCCATTCAAATTTAATTAGATAAAATAATGTGATCATTTCGCAAAACTAAACTTAGACATTAAATTGTAAAGCAGTATTTTAACGTAAATGGATAAATAAACAGGCGAGTTAATAGTTATTTTCATTAAATATAATACACAAATAATGTGTTAAACATAAGAATGTTTTTGTGTAAACAGACTGTTAATTCAAGTTAAAACAAATGTTGTTTATTCAAAATTACTGTTTGAAGTGCCAAAATTTGTTGATAAAACATTCGAATTCGGTCCACTTTGTCGGTCAACTTTGTCTATAAAAAAAATCCTATTTGACCAGACTCCTTTTCCCAAAGTGGCCAGGAAAACCCCTGTATATTATAGTGAACTATATAGCTTTGACCAACTGAAATTCTGTTTTAAAGAACATATTGTAAGAACTTCAGAGATGGGCATAGTTGATAGCTTAATATATCATACAAGCCTATGTATTTTTAACTATTTTTATGCCGGCTTGACTTCTCAAGCAGATATCATTACACTCATCAAATTATATGTATAATCCCAGTGTTTCATATGTTTGTGTGCAAGCACCACACTATAAAAATGGTTGATAGACTTCCTCTGATGTCTTAGTTAGTATTTTCATTTCAGGTGTTGTCCAAACAATATTGGTCTTGCCTGATTTATTGGAATTTGAACTTAATTGTATTCATTTTCATGCGAATTAAAGGGATTTCTTTATTGACAATCTGTTCTGTCAACGTTTCGCAGTTATGAATTGGCACGAACGACAATGACTTGTTTTAAAAAGCAGAATTTACTTTTAACCACAATAGCTCAATCATATATTATGTTGACAGCCTTCCGTAATTCCAGCTGTTTTATTCAACAAAGGTGATTGGTTGGCATCACGGTGTATAGTGTTTTTACGAACACAAAATTTGAGCAAAATCTCCCCACCAGTACTTTCAGTACTTTGATTGTATTTTGAGTACTTTATAAGAACATTTAAAGATAATTCAAAATCTATAATTGATACATAAATTGCTTGCAAAATTGTCATAACATTGTTTTATCAGTATCGCCAGCATTCGGGTTTAACAAGCGTAGACCTTTGTCATATGAACGAAATGCGGTTCAGTCTTATAAACCTGATAACAATTCGCACTATTTTAGAGACACAACCGATCCTTGGAAATCGTTCGAATGTCATTTTCGTGAGTCATTATCGTTTTTGATTTTACGATTCATCAGTTATTCATATACTAGATTCTCCTCTGTACATTGCCAATCCTCAAGACTAATTAACCGTATATTCCATTTTAATTTCACGCGACGACATCTATTCATACAACACACGAACGCTAACATGGTTCATGAACATGTGTTAAATATACTGTACCTTAAAATATAAAAAAGGTCATTTTCTATCTTGTTAAATCTGTTTTACCAGGCCACATCTAGCTTTGAAATTGTGGCAGTTACTATATTGGACAATTAGTTTTGCAGGGTTAATTTTATTTTTACGAAATATTTTACGAAATTATCGTTGATTTTAAGTGTAAATGGGGCTTTAATAAAAATACTGCGTTTTATCTTTGAATAACCTTACCAAACAACGTCACAAAGCATGTTATTAATTATATTAAATATGTGTGTATTTAGTGGTGTCAAACGTAGAAATAAGTTTGTTAAAAGTGTTAATAACTGTCATTCTTTCGAACAATGTAAGCGTTCTTCTATTACAGAATATTATACATGTTTAAACACTTTTTCATTTGTCATTAAAATGCAGAGACATTTTGCCCCAATCCAATTTCCTTTCAATTGTTTTGAGTGAGTGGTACATTATAAAGAACCAATCCAAATAAAATGCGTTTTATCAACATTTAACATTTATGTAAACTATATAGGGCTATATGAACGCTGTGCTCACTTCCATTTTGTAGTAATTTTATATCATCTGGAAACTGTGTTATCTTATAGTATATGCCATTGATACAATTAAATTTCATGTTCTTGTGCTTGTTATAAAATAAATAAATAAATAATTGCACCCTCCGTTCTACACCCTGCGCATATATTAAAAAACTCGGTAAGGAAACCATTCAATTGTATAGCAGTAGATGTGTAAAGAAGAAACAGTGATAGCCAATTAATTAAACTTGGGTCACACGTACACAAAGAGTGTTTTGAAAGTAAATCACAATATATATTAGTATTACAATCTTTTCCAAAGTCTATCATCATCATTTATCCAGGTAAATTGTTATGTCATTCATCAGACAAATATTTTTCCAGATGAATCTTCCTTTTACAAACCCTGTCTGATCTTTATTTATAAGATGATCACATACTTCAGTCTTCCAGTTTTGTTTCATTAGGCTAGTTTGTATACAATGAGTAAAACAGTGATTGGTCTGATTTTACACTAATTTGACATTTTTTTCTTTCGGAAGACATATTATAATTCATTTCTTTTGTGATCTTGATAATCCTCTTTGTAGAAATGAATCATTTAAAGCCATCACTACACACTGAATGCACAGGCTGATCTAAAGTTAAGCTGATCGCATAATACCCATTTTAAGTGACGCGTTTATACATCTTTAAATACGTTTTTATCAGGAGTCAGAATGAACATTGCTTGTTATTTCACAAATGCATGTAACCAGCTCAAACGTTCTGCTTTGAACTTATGTCAATGTTCTTCCGCATCAACTTTATCGCTCAGATGGAATGTCGTAAAATGGTATTTGAATGTCGTAAAATGGTATTTGAATTCTCATGTGGCTTCATTTACTGATAATGAACACGCCCGTAGAGCATCAGTAGACATAACTTTAACTAACTGATTAACATGGGCAGAATCTCAATTCGTGGACCGTGTCTTGGAAAGTAATTAAACTACTATATCAAAATGCAATGCAATTAATTGTTCAAAGCCTCCTAAGTACGACACTCACAATTCATTTTAAAAGTAAAACTGTTTTTTTGCAAATTTAAGATATGTATATATGTGCACGTAGAGGTTGATTGGAATACAAATACTGGCACGTTGTTATAGGTGATTATTGTGATCTCGGGGCACACGTGCTATGAAATTGGTTTCTAAAGAATTTTAATGTGTAATTTAATTATTAATATAAGAATAATGCAACTTGAGAAGAATTATCAGAATATAAATTCGTGTTTACACCCGCTGACATTCACTTTAATGCAAGACTAATTGTTTAACAGTACATGACAAACAAACACAGTGAATGCAATGAATATACTTGGAACGGACAATGCAAACACATTACGTGTTTAAATACTTACACCTTGCAACAAATTAATCAACAACACACTCGTGTAAATAAACTTAAGCCTCACTATATGCCACACACGTCATACGCTATAACCATATTCTCATACGTATTAAGTGGTAACTTAATGTCTAACCAAGCATGAGGCCAAAATGAAAGTCAATGTATAGAATAATAAAACAAACTTTTTAACGTGTGTACCGATCTTAGCGTCAAACCTCGGAACGCAATACCACCGTTCGGTTTTCGTTTTATGGGTTGTAAATCAAACAATGTGTTTGTTAAGTGTGAATACTTTTGTATACGCAGTAATGTATCAATACGTTATACAACATGTCCGGTGTTTCTAATTCACGAACCTCTTTCCGAATGCTCAAATATGTTCATCAATAACACCATCACATAATGCTAAGCACGTCAACTCATATTTGATTCTCATTAATTATTATTTATAAAATCAGTCCTCAATATGTTTTTTACACCATTAACTACAGTGAATAGCTTAAATAACAATATACGAGTTATCCTACATATGTCTGCTCAGACAACACATGCGAACTTATTATTATCCCAATGGTTACGACACGTTTAGTATAAACAATGTCCGTTTCGTTATAATTTTATTATAACTTTTTGCGGGGGTCACATAACATTCTGTTAACTTGTTCTATAGGTGTATTTGCTCTCTGTTATAACATTTTGAAAATACAAAAAAAAACAATCGACACAATAGATCTGCAAGGTATTGTTACAAAAATTGACTATGACAATTAATCACACTCAGCTCTTTCATTATTCTGAACAATACTCGTTTGCAAAACGTAAATGGTTATTATTTTATAAACCCCGAACCTACTTACCTGACACTTTTAAGGTATTGTGTGTCATGTGTTTAGTCATATTTCAGACTTTAGCCACTAAGTGGGCCATTGAATGTCTTTACAGTTTAGGAAGTACTGTTTAGAACGAGGTTCTTGTATATAGTGACGTTCAAATTCAATATAATTTAATTTGTATTTCATCAACAATGTAAGTGAAATCAAATATTCATTTCCGTGTGTGGCGTTCAATTAACATGATTGGAGGGCATTCATGCATTAATTCAAGCATTTATATTGTTCTAGCGTTCAATACAGCCACTTTGAAATGGTAAAAAAATATTTTTATGTCAAATGGTTTGTAATTAAACGGCAATACATTGCAATAAACGTGCTACAAATGTGTTCGAGATTTCTAGCAAAGAATTCCAGAATTACCATTCATCTATATATATATTCCTTGTCGAGAGCGAGACAAAATGCTTTTTAACAAACTATCAAACCGGTCAATTCAAGCATTGGGGATGTCATCAGTTGTTAAAACATACAAAACCTCACATTCAGCCCGGAAGGAATAACAAAAAACACAATTGAACATAAACTATTATATAATAGCATCGCAATATAAATTTCAAATAAAGCAAGATAGGGCAATATTAATTTGATTCAATTGCAATATAATTACTCACGGGATAAAACATATAAAACGTATAAAATATATTTGTATCAAATCAATGCATGTTTGTTGGTTTTGTTAATTTTCTCAAATACAAACAACAATAAAAAATATCTGTATAGAGAATCATTTTGTCTTTTTTATGTTTTGCTTTTGTGGTCAGACTATGACTGATGGTTAAGGTTAAGACAATTTGCCTTTTCGCCGTTATTCGTAAAGCTTGTCGGTGCAGATCAAACGAGTGCATATTTTCCAACTCAACATAGCTCATTAGATGATGCAAATAGTTGTATATTGACACAATAGGACATTAGCAATTAATTTAAGACAATAATCATCGGTCATTAATAGGAGCACACATTGTATAAACTATCATGTGCGGAATCTGAAGCGGTAGTATCTCCAGCGATCAAACGTTGACATATGTGTCGTGTTCTGAGAAAACTGGGCAAAATGCATGTGCGTATAGTGTCATCCCAGATGAGCCTGTGCAGTCCGCACAGGCTTATCCGGGACGACACTTTCCGGCTAAACGGGATTTTCGCTAAGAAGAGACTTCATTTCAACGAAAAATGTCATAAAAGCGGAAAGTGTCGTCTCTGATTAGCGTGTGCGTCCGCACAGGCTAATCAGGGACGACACTTTACGCACAAGCATTTTGCCCAGTTTTCTCAGAACACGCCACAAATGTGTATGCCAAGAGCGGTGCAAATACTGCTAAATCGACTTGTTCAACGCAAAGAACAAAACTTTATAATAATCGACACAGTGTTAATCAGTCAAATTGGGTCGATTCGGATCTCTACAAAATCTCAAGCAGGCTTTCATACATTACAAATATTGTTTAAAACAAAGCAAAGCCTTATGCAGCCCAACTAAATGCTTTATACCGGACAGTGGGCGTTTGGCAATGGTTCACACATTTGAACAAATATGTAATATGTGGTAATTGCTAATCGTTTATTTTGATACTGCCTTTCGTCCAATCGGGCACTTGTTTGTTTGTGAATTAAAGGGTCTCGTTTATCACATAAGTTGTTGTTTGCTGACAAATTTGTAGATGGCGTTTGCGCATTTTATTTAAGACGACTTAATTTGAAAGACATTATTTGGTTACGAGTTAAACATTAAACAGTTACGTTATTGATGAGCAGTGATCACACTATTTGTGAAAACGTTTATATCGGTTGACGCATCGTTCATCCATCAGGTACACACTTGTTATTACCAGTTTTATACTTTATTTTCGTTATTTTGTTTGGAATACTAGTATGATAATATATGTTATCTGTACTCACAATCATGTAATTGTTAAATAGGTCGCGTTTGTTAGTTATGTATGTGTTTATGTACAAACTGTTTTATCTAAGATACGATTGATAGTTAATTTGATTTCTGAACGCAAGTGTCATGGATGCCAGATATTGTCTGTACATAGTTAATGAACACGCGTACGTAAACAATATATTGTTCTCAGTTCAATGGGTTATTGTGATACATATTGAATTAGTGTTAAGTAGCCAACCCGTCTCTATCTAGACGTGTAAATTCCATAGCGTTTCTATCAAGAATGAATTAACTTTCATCGCCAACCGCTTTACTGGAATGCATTATTAAATTTTATTTTCGGAGTCCTTTATTGACATTACTTCCCGATACAGTGAGCAAACATATTTTATGAAAGAGACGCTATTGGTACCGGTGCAAACTAGTTAATCTACAATAGCGCGTCTATATTCCTCGTTATCAATTTCCATTTGCTCGTGCAGTGACACAGATGGAACCAAGTGAAAACGTGACGTCAGTTGTACACTTAGTTCTGTATAATTACAACTTCTGTCACTTTCATCTGAATGCTGCATTCTGATTTGATAATTTGTTCACGTGACCGGTTTTTCATTTTCCGATGAACCCATTCGTATGCAAATTTAAACAGGAATATTCATGGCGCAACTTTCTGGTCATAAACAAGTTGCCAAAATGACGTTACGTTTTGCGCAAAACTTAATGGCGTTGTTTTTTATTGGTCAATGGCGAAATGACGATATATTTTTTGCGCGAACATCAACGATATACCATTTCGACGTAGATGAAACCGAAACTGAAAATAGATTCATACGCTAGATAAAAAAAGGACTTGTATGACCCGTACCACGATAGAATTTCAGCTTTAAGATCATTTTGTGTTGTAATTATGAGAATTGAATAGCATTTTTCTGCATTTCATCGGTGTATGAACTGTCGGGAAAAATACACCTAATGTATGCATAAACGCCGTTGGCGTTTATGCAAATTAGGCGTAAGTTTCCCGACAGTTCATACACCGATGAAATGCAGAAAAATGCTATTTAATTCTTAAATGACTTTCAGTTTGATTATTGAACAGACGAATATTTGGAAGAGGACGTTGCTGCATTTGATGGGTCATGAATTTTAGAATAATACTTCGCTTTGAATCTTTTCTTTCCTGCATGTAAGTTAATAACTTATATAAAAAGCTTAAATATCACATGTTTATTTATAATTGTTATAAAATGCAATTAGATATGTCCTATCCTAAATATTGCACTTGTTTAAATTGAAATTTTAATATATGTGTATGCAATTAAAAAAATGGCGTGTTTAAATTTATCAAATAGATAAAGTTTTTATATTGCGTGAATACGTGTGCAAAAAAATTAATAGAAGACAAGACGACAGACATACGTATATCGAGCATTCCTTATGTAACATTAACATATATTTCTGCTTCAACATTAAGTATGAAAATAAAAAAGTATGTATTTCAGCGTTTCAAAGTGGTAAATGTGACTTCTATATAAGTTTCTTGACGACTGAAACCTTGTAATTTCATTTTCTTCTAATGAGCTGTAGAATTTGTTCTTGAGAATAAGGCGGTTGGAATCCCTAGGTCAAAACAGAATTTTTATAAGTAGCATTTTTTTTTTAATTTGTACATGATATCTGGAGTTCAATGTCTTCAGTTAATTGGCCGTCAATAGCTAAATAATTCTGTCTTTCTGAACTGTTATATTGATAGTCTCGTTTCGCCTAACAGAAGTCTATAAGGTCACATAAAATAATTCAGATAAATGGTGCGCGTGGCATGGTCGTTATGACGTTAAAATAATGAAAAAGAAAAAATATGTCAAAATCTAATATGGGGCTCACTATTGCATGTACTGTTGCCTACCAAGTAGCTTGTTTAATCTAGCCATATCGATTGTCCTTTTTACAACAGCCCTGGTAAAATATTAGAAAAAAAGGAGTTTATACCTTCTTCAATAAGATTATCGTATGTCGAAACTGACAGGCAAATTATTCCGAGACATACAACTATAATAAAAACACACTCTACTCAACATTTTTTTCGGATATTTATCAGTTGAGTATTTTAAATGCAATTGGAACGGTTATAAAATCGAGAATTTAAAACCTTTGACAACATATATATATATATATATATANCATTCGATTACATTAATATTGAATAACATATCAATAACGCAGTGGCGTCACTTTCTATTGATATAATTCACATGTTTCTATTAACTCATCGGAAGCAACTGTTTTATATGTATTGGTTCTGCATTCGAAATAATTAGGAAAAGAAAACGCAACGTCATTTACAATTAACTTATTATTTATTTATATTTAATTTGAACAAAGATAAGTTCAAAAGTTCAAACATACAATAATCAGATATTTCGTAAAGTAACCCTTTTTCATCAGGGAATACAAATCATTGAACATAGACTACATCACCTAATTGTGGCGGCCAATTAACGTGCCGTGCTAAAATGTTCGGTTTAATAGGAGAAATAGTACATACCACTCTGTGCCTTCTCGCATTATAGAGACCTTCCAGTCAACCCTTCAGCTTCGGTCCGATCAACGTTTTTCGACTGACGTGTCGGTCACTATATTGGGACAGGGTCTTCGTGGTCTGTAGTATGTTTAATATAAATACATTCATTTCATAAATATCAGACATTTAACCATGTTTATTAACGTAAATCATCAATAATAAAATGTCTGTGCTTCTAAAATGTAAAGCCTGAAATGTGAACTAAAGTTGATAATATGAAGCAAATTATTTATAAACGGATTCAAAGTCTTACACAAATGGTATTTTCGCATTCATCATTAATATACGCTGGCAATAGGATCTGTACGGCAACTTTTGTATTCGTTCAAAGTAATACAAGTAGTTAAGTAAAATAAAATAAAGTAAAAATAAAGTAGTACAGTAATACATAACAACAAACACTGAGGGAAAATACCCTATGAAGTATCGCGATTAAATACTTAACTATTTTTAAAATTTAAAATGACAGGAACATCTGAAACGAATATAATTGAATAACATTGTTTGTTTAAGCTCTTGGCATAGGTTTATACAATAAAAACCTTCATTACTTACCGAAAGTCATCATAGTTTTTTTAACATTTATGAGAAATGTTTTCACGACAATTTACGTTTTATTTACGACGTATATTATACTAGATTATAACAAAATCATAAAATTTCTTCTCAAATATTATAACTAAAAATTGTTATGCTCCCCCAAAATTTTTGGGGGGAGCATATAGTCGCCGCTTTGTCTGTCCGTCCGTCCGTGCGTGCGTGCGTGCGTGTGTCCGTTCGTGCAAAATTTTGCCCGGGCTAATTCTCAGCAAGTAATGACCTGAATTCAAATAAACTTTATGGGAAGCTTCACTACCAAGAGGAGATGTGCATATTATCAGCCGGTTCTGGTCGGATGATTTTAAACAGAGTTATGTCCCTTTGAAGTTTTCCATTAACTGTACATGTAGTGCAATTCTTGTCCGGGTTATTTCTCAGCAACTAATGACCGGAATTCAATGAAACTTTATGGGAAGCTTCACTATCAAAAGGAGATGTGCATATTATCAGCCAGTTCTGGTCGGATAATTTTTCACAGAGTTATGGCCCTTTGAAATGTTCCATTAACCGTACATATTGTGCAATTCTTGTCCGGGCTATTTCTCAGCAACTAATGACTGGAATTCAACGAAACTTTATTAGAAGCTTCACTACCAAAAGGAGATGTGCATATTATCAGCCGGTTTTGGTCGGATGATTTTTCACAGAGTTATGGCCTTTTGAAATTTTCCATTGTTCATATAGTGCAATTCTTGTCCGAACTATTTCTCAGCAACTTATTACGGGAATTCAATGAAACTTTATGGGAAGCTTCACTACCAACAGGAGATGTGAATATTATCAGCCGGTTATTGTCGGATGATTTTTCACAGAGTTATGGCCCTTTGAAATTTTCTATAAACTGTACATATAGTGCAATTCCTGTCCGGGCTATTTCTCCCCAACTACTGACTGGAATTCAATGAAGCTTTATGGGAAGCTTAACTACCTTGAGGAGATGCGCATGTTATTAGAAAGTTCTGGTTAGCTGATTCATTTAGAGAGTTATGGCCCTTTGAAATTTACCATTTACTGTGCATATAGTCCAATTCTTAAGACGTTTCCTTTTATCTGAATATATAGTGCAATATTGTGACAAAAAAAAAACTTTGGTGAGCATCACCCGTCTCCGACGGTTTCTTGTTATAATTGTCGCTGTGGTTATATGTCCATCTTTTTATGTTACGGAACATTATTAAGTTATTTCAGATTTACTTTTTTTGTTGCTTTTGCTGCACATTTATTTTAAATACCAATACCGTATACTCGATTTACTCGAAAAGCAAAGCAATATTACGTAATGAAACAGTAGTTATCATACAATTGCAAAAAAATGTTGTATTAATATCAAAACTCATTCGTATAAGTCAGAACAGTTGTTATAGGTAGCAGTATTAGCAATAGTTTTTGGTGTTGTGTTGATAGTATATTTTTTATATATTGTTTATTTTATTTAACTCTTGTATGTGTGTATTTTTCAGAGCGGACGTTTTTAGTTATTATCCTTTCTTCTTCCCGCGATACCCACCTGACAACTATGTCTCCGTTCGCAAATCCCAAACAAGCAAAACACCGTTTGAGTATAAGAGGCGATGGCCCTCGAGGTTGATAGACTCTCCATGGGCTTCATAAAGTTAGACAACGATGAGACCACGGACTCCAACGAGGATGTGTACGATAATGACATGTACGACAGGATGTTGGAAGATCTAGCTGACAGGACAGCATATGCAAATTCACAACAGTACATTACACGTTATTTTGACAGACTTTCGTCGGGATTTATTCGCAAAAAAACGCTCGGCTGCCCCGGACTATCCATTGTCCGTTGTTAATAGTTCACCCAATCCACACCTTAACGTTTAGAATGCAGACGAAACCAAACCAATGGAACATATAAAAACTGATGTAAAGGAGGACTCTGATAGGAACATAACAATTCAAGTACTAGAAAATGAAGACACAGACGCTGATAACGAAAATAGAGGTTTTGACCGACTGAATGTAGGCTTTGTAAAGCGCCCATTCGACAGACTTAACTCTGATTTTGTTAAACGCCCATTCGACCGATTAAACTCTGGATTTGTTAAGCGTCCATTTGACAAGCTCTGGTTTTGTGAAAAGTCCCTTTGATCGATTAAACTCTGCATTTGTTAAGCGCCTGATTGATAGACTAACATCGGGATTTGTTCAATGTCCTTCTGACGTGGTTTTGACAGGTTAAACTATGGCTTTGTGAAACGACCTTTCAACAGACTTAATTCTGGATTTGTAAAAAAGGACGCTGAAAACTATGATAACTTTGATTACACTGATAGCGATGTAATAAGTGAGAAAAGGTACTTTGACAGATTGAATATGGGGTTTATAAAACGCAATGACATGGTGTCAGGAACGGATGCACCTTCCCGAGTTGATGATAAACGAGGCTTTGACAAGTTAAACAGCGGGTTTGTCAAGAAGGAGTGCTTACTTGAAGACAAGTAAGATGTACGCGGTCTTGACGTGGATCACAAGCGATATTTTGACCGTTTAACCAATGGGTTTGTTAAGAAGAACAACAATGCTGAAAATGATAGCGATTACTACGAAAAAGTGAAAAAGCGTAGATTTGACAATATATCCAGTGGCTTCATAAAACGTCCGCTAGAAAACAACCGCAGTTCAGACGAACACAAAGAAAACAAAAGATACTTCGACAGACTGAACTCTGGCTTCATTAAATGAAACGAAACATCTCGGTTAGATGAACAGGCGCCCGTTAATATAAATCGCCATCTATAACAAATTGTTCATTAGACAAAAAAGACAATCTAAAAAAACATGTTAATCTAATGCAATGTTCTAATTTGGTCATCCATCTTAATGTGTATTTTATGAGTCTTTGAATGACGTTATACACATATAACACTTTTACATAGTGATATGTGTTTCGTTTAGCATTCTGGTAAATAAGATTTTTATTAGAAAGTGACTTTACGATGATTAAAACGTTTTATTTATATATTTAGTTAAGTAAAATTAAAAAAAGTTAAAAATTAAAATGAACTCTGAATATTGTAGTTAACTCTGCAATTCTATATCAAAATAAATATACGCCAACTATGCACACAAAAAGGTGAGCCTAATATGCATACGTCTTATGCAGACGAGTGTGAGTTCATCAACAGGTTAAATTGTAAAAGGCACTATTTGAACATGCCCCATTTTCTTTTCTCGGTGTGTACGATGATCATTGTCTTAAATATTGTTGCTACAAAACATCACCATGCAGAGGACAAACGAAGTGAACATATCATTGTCATGTCTAAATATTGTAAACTCAGTTATTATTCGTGGGACATTACTTTTATTTGATTGTGTGAGTTGACCGATCCACGAATTTAACCCAAACACATTGGAAAATTACCGACGTAAATTTCTGATGTTTTTTTTTCAAAATCAGAAATCCATGAATTTACGTGTCTACGAACAAGTATTTTTTGTTAGAAACCACGACATTTCATGCCGACCACTATAAATGATTTAACAGTATGATTTTGTTAGTAAATTGCTTACAAAAGTAGGTCAAACTTTCGTTCAAAGGCGTTGGCGACAGATCCGAATACTGATTTCATATTCATGTAGGTAGCACTTAAACGTGGAAATCGGCCCTAGAATTGGAAAAGTACTATGATGTATTCGTTTGGTCTTCAAATTATGAACTTGTATGCACTATTTTAAACTACAAATAAAAAATCGCGTACAAAAAATTTAAAATACAAATTTAAAATTGGGATTTAGATATACATCAGAAACATTATAATTTCTATAAATATGCATCATCCAAATAATACAGGTTCTTTGATGTAAATGTTCATTTGATTGATATTTCAATTGCAAATTATATAATTCAAAATAATTCAAAGTTTAGAGTAAATAAATAGCATACATTTGGAAAGAAACCAAAATACGTTTATCAATAGTATTTATGTTCTTAAAAGTTTTAAATTTACAAATAAGAAGACGGGAAAGAACAACGCAAACCTGTGTGCTTTACCATTTGCCTTAAAATAGTATTCTTACATCCAGTTCCTTAATTGCTCTTACCGAAAAACACACAGTTTCAATAATATTGTCTACATAATTTTGTAATAGTTTGTGTTGACTAATCAGACAAATGAGGAATTTCACGAGATTCCTTCAAGTGTACTTACACATTTGTTTGACCCAAGTTAAAAAAATCGTGTTTAAAGTGAGTATGCACGATTTGTATATGTGTTAAATTGTAATATATTGATAAAAATATGTTACAATAACACAAAATAGGCAAGAAAAATTATACATTAAAAAAGAATTTCATAAAACGCAGCAAGTAAGCGCTGGTTAAAGCCGATGCCGACACTTTTACTCGTATTTGTGAGGAAAAAAATTGTTTTTTTTTTGTGTCGCATGAACGAATCTGCACTAAAACTAAATTTAGATTCACATCGCACATGCATGATATACATGCTGGCGAATTGGACTGTACAGATATTTTCGATTTCAGATTTAAATATCTGGCTTATTCCGCATTTTTCGACACATGTTCTTCTTAACCTTTATTTTAATTTATATTGAAATATATGTATAACAAGTTTTTACACATTTTATATAAATTCATAAAAAGTTGACAAAATCGTGCATTCTCTCTTTAAACAGTGTATGCTTATGTACGTATTCGGAGGTGAACGTTGCAATTGCATGACAACGCATAAATTTCATTTCACAAATATACATAGACATATTTTTCCAGCGTTTGCAGTTAATATATTGTTATATTTATCATTGACACACATTGCCATAATTTCATCTTCCTCGAACCATATCTTAGAGTATGCGCATTTAGCTAAATCTGGCGTGCGTTATCAAATTGCAGTATAGATGTTAGATAAACGCAGTTACGTCACACCTCCATGAATAGAATGTTTGGGGACACCATTATTTGGAGTTAAAAAGAAGCAAATAAAAAAAATAAAAAAAATGTGTTATTTAAAAACAAACACAAAACGGATAAATTGCAACATTTAATAAAGCAGAATAAAAATCTCGGTTTTAATATGTAATTTTTTTTGGGGGGTGTGGGGGTGATTTCTAAAAATGGAAACGTTTGATCCGTAAACCGAGTAATATAAAAAAAATGTTTTTGTTTTTGAATTATATCACGTTAACTGAATGCCGTAAAAAGTCGAGCGCACTTGTGTGGATGGTAACCAAAAACTAATATAAACACACCGTTCAATCGACTAACGGAACGTCTGCGGTTCATCCGTCGGCGGCGCTACTGTGTACATGTGAGTTAAAAGCGGAGTGTAAGTATTTTCATATTCTTTATATTTTACGTATTGAATTGAGCAGGTTTGAGTGTGTTCTTTGAAAGCCGAAGTAAGAAGGACTTTGTGAACGTAATCCCTACCTTCCTAGCTGCTTACTTGTCAAGAAATCCGTAAGAATGTTGTCAAAAATCAAACAAAATTCACCACTCTTTCGGTCAAACTCTTATTACACAGAATTTAAACCAAAGATAAATATGAACAACATTTGATTGAAATCTTAAATCATTTGTCTTCGGTTTTCCGAATAACAGCATCCCACATGAACACACATCATTTTTATCAACGATAAAATTCGAGTGGGGTTTCAAAAACGCCTCACGACATCAGCCGTGGCTAATTATTAGATGGTCATGCCAACGTCTACGAAAATAAAATTATGCTCAAGTCATCGACTGAGACAATGGAAAATGGCATGATGAGATGTGGACGTTATTCCTTGACCATATTCGATAGAACTATCAGATATTTTGATCACAAAAACAGTTTTAAGATTTGCAATCATCGTGTTTTGAAATAAAATGGGATTGGTGAGTGGATTTCTTTTTAAATAATTCATACTTTGACATGATTGAAACAAGTCACTTACACGCAATATGTCTCCACATCATGTAGAGTACACTTGACTCTCGCTATGCCAAAGTCGGATACCTTAAAGTAATGGAAATTTCGAAAATAACAGTTCAATCCCTTCTCAAATACAAGGTTTTTCTTAATTACAACGCATGAATGCATTTACAAACTTAAAGACAGCTACATGCAGGTTGAAAGTAATGTTGGAATCTCCTACTAGAGAGCTTTCATCATCGTTTATCACCTGTATCTAGTTATAACTACAGTCAAACCTGTCCCAGAGACCACCTTTTAAAAGAGACCACCAGTCCATAAAGACCACAACGATTTCCTCCCAATCCTTTAAATTCCTTTCAATCGAACCTTCGAATAAAGACCACCTGTGAAAAAGACCACAACGACCAAATCCCTTGAGTGGTCTTTATTGACAGGTTACACTGTAGTCATAAGTGTACATCTTATAAATCGGGTTACTCGAATATCTTTTATCTCGAAATAATTTGTATGGTTTATTAACTTTGACATTTCGAGATTCCACTGTACTTCGAAGGAGATTGTCAAATGTGCGTGGAATGCGTTGTACTATATGATTTCCGTCTATCCTTTTCTTAAAATAGCGATAATTATGGCAAAACTCTTATTACGAGCTAACGTTCGATCTATATCTGTTGCGGCTTCCTTTCAAGATAGTTCTATTTGGAATTTAAGGACTTTATAGTTGAAACTGTATAGAACTCACACATTCAAATAAACTAACAATTTGAACGTGTAATTATCACGCAGATACGGAATCCGGATAGTGCCATCTATAATCTCGCCCCTCTTGCATCAAGGGTGACATACAACACACGAAGCGGTGCACGATATTTTGCGCGACACACGAAGCGACACACGATATTTTCCGCGATATTAAAAGCGACACACGATATTTTGCGCGACACACGAAGGACACACGATATATCGCCATTGTGTAGGTAGCCCAAAAGGCGGTATATCGTAGTAAATATCGCGTGTCGCGTTGAGTATCGCGCAAAATATAGTATGTCGCTTCGTGTATCGCGCAAAATATCGTGTCTCGCGTTCAAAGGGCGACACACTATATTTTTCGCGTTTCACGAAGCGAAACACGATATTTTGCGCGATACTCAAAGTGACACGCGATATTTACCACGATATAAATTTTGCTGTGCCTTCAGTTCAATCTTTATCAAAAAATAAACTTGATCCTGTGTTTCCAGGAGTGATAGAACATTCCATACAGACATTATCGAAGTGTTTAGAATCGAAATATTTATAAAAAAAAAGCTGTCGATGGAAAGAAAATAGGTCGGGGTAAAGAAAAGAGTGCAGGGGACATTGAATATTGTGAAAATGAGAACGATACAAGATCGAGAATTCAAAAATTGAAGAACTTGCCAAAGAATTAGACTCGTTTGTTGAAAAAACACACACATATATTCCCGAAGAAGACATCGACATGATAGTCAGTGCTCTAAAAGATTTAATTCTTGTTTTAAGTAACAGGATAAGAAATCTCAGGGATGTTGTCGTCCATATAGAGTAGGGTTAAAGAAGTTCATAGATCTTGGCTATAAAACAGCGAAGCATTGGAGTAAATCCAAATATGCACCTGTGATCAGTTGCTTAAAGGTGAACAAATACGACGCTGATCAGGCAAATGAATCTTCACTCAGAATAATCAATAATTTGTGTAATTTCTGCAGCATACTCAATGGTTATGAACATTGCTATTCAATGAAGGACACTGTTGATATTCCAAACATGAAAAGTACCATCAGCTGAATAGTGATATTCCCGGTGAAAACCCCAAAACTACAAAACAATAGTCGGAAACCTAGTTTAAGATCAGAAACAGATCATCAGTTAGAGGAAGCACATGCTATACGACATTAGGTCAAGGGAAGCTTAAGGACATGCAAGCACATGATGACAGAGTGAAACTGGGATTGATAACAAGCAGTTCACTGAAGCACAGATAAGTAATATGAATTATGGTACTTCCCACGAAATCGACGCTATTGCAATAGTTGTAGCCAGAGTACTTCCATCTATGTTCCCGGATCACGACTACTTTGAAGAGGGTTGTACACCTTTACCAGAAGCACAGAATCCCTTGTTCATGGTTGTTAGTCCTGACGGTAGTTTACGTGTATCACAAAATAACTGTCCGAAAATGATCTATGAAAATAAATGTAAAGTTAAAAATACATATTGTACTCCTTTTTACTGTGAAATTCAAAAAATTTACATCCCACACGTGTTATGTGAAATGGCTTGCTGTGATTGTGATTAATTGCTCTTTACGTGCCGGAGCAAGACCTCAACAACTGTTTTCAACGTAACTTCTGATGAGACATTGTGGACAGTAATTTGGAACGAGCTCACTACTACATACAGTGCAGAAGGCAGCAAGAGGCCAAAGCGATTTCCAGAAAATAAACGCAAACTTGAGGAAATGATCAATGAATTTTGAAGAAACTGTGTGACATGCATTGTCATGTTTTCGCCTCACCTAAAGAAGTCTCTCTAAAGAAGTCAGAAATGAATATGTATCAAATGAAAAGGATGCACACGGCTTTAGAGAGGTCCACTGTGAGTCAATTTTGAAATGTCTTCGTGCAATGTCAAGAACATTGGAATAAAGTTATAAGATATGTCGCACATCCGCATCAGAAATATTGATGTATATGGCCAGTGACTTGAATAGGAAATACCATGCAGAAATAAACAAAGCTCACCCTGTTGCATATGCATTGAAGGGCACAAGTATGACAAATGACGTCTTTGGAAAATGCTTCAGCTTTTTACAGAAAAATGCGAAGAAAATGGACTGACCGTAATCGCGACAGCTTCAGATGGTCAGTGGCACAAGTATGGTATCCGTGACATGATAAATAACACCCCACATACGTTATATCAGCTTTAACGTGACATATTCAAGGAAAAAATGTCAATACCAGCAACCGTTGCACGGAAGTATTTCAAAAATCTGATAAAGTACTGTTTGGAAATCTTGAATATGTAAATGTGGAAAGAGATAGCAATGGCAAACGGACTGTAACCCACAAACTTTACCAGCCATGTAAGATGCTCAAATGCAATTTGAAATGGCAAAGCCATATACTACAAATTCTACAGGGATTGATAATTCAGAATAGAAAGGTGAAAAACAAATTCAGATTACTGAGATCCTACCAACTATTGAAACCTTTGCACCCGGACTTGAGACGAAAACTTGATAATGGATTCGTCTTCAAGAGCCGATACAAACAATGACACAGTAGGTGAAATAGACAGTTCAATTGGGCTCTACATTCAAACTTTATTTGACAGTAAATGCGACCTCAGTCCGTATGAATCGTGCTTAACTGACCAATGTAACACTTAAACAAAAGCTGACCTTTTTGACACATTTGATGACCTTAGTGACACTGTAGATTCGTTCAAAATACAAAAGGAAGAGGAAACTACAAGTGAGTTAACGGGAGCTGCGCACTCTTTATTGTATGGCGAATCGGACCCATGCCTTATGATGAAACAATTCGAAAACCCACCAATTCAAGATACAGAGGTCCATTACCCTGTTACGCACTCAAGCTGCGATGTTACTGACACAAATGAGAACATAGCGAACGCTACAAATGGCAGTGTGTGTGTGAGAAATTGTGAGACTGTTTTGAAAAGGCTTCAAAATGGTGACACTGTTAGACATCTACACTGATTGAAATGTTCTACTCAAGAATTGTGTGATGTGGTGGTTCAAAAAGAGACATGCTGTTCTAACCTACTTAAGTCCGAGATCATAATGTGCATACAGGAGCAATGCTGTAGGACGAATACAGAGTTCAGGTTTTCAAGTCTTTGACGAAATCAAAGTTATATGAGACCCTAGTTTCTTCATTAAAGTTTGATGGGAATCAAATTACACGAACATATTTTCCACCTGAGCAGCAACCTCAAAAAAAAAACAGAGAAACTTCCAAAATTCTGTCAAAGTGGTTAAATAAAATTCCAAAGGAGACGTTAGCTGCCGTTTTATCACATGCAAGTTACGAAAAAGCATACTCAGATTGGTGCTCAAAGTGTGTCTCACCCAATACAGATATAATACAAGAGTCAAAGAATAGTAACTCATGGTTTTCAGTACCATCTTCAAGGGATAAAATCAGATTCCATTGCGACGACTGTTGTCATATATTGACCTGCCTTCGAACAAAGATTTGTACAACCGGAATATACGGATTGCAAAACATAGCCTGGGAAAAGGCTGCTATTCGTGAGAAAACACAACTGAATATAGTAATTGTGAAGGAATGTGTTGACAAACAAAGTTTACCATCTGCAAAACGGATGTTTGAACATGAAGTGGAGTTATTCATGCGACAAAACAACTAAATAAGGGAAGCTGAGTTTGTCAAACTCATTCGCGAATGGTTTGAGGCTGAAGACGCACCGGGGATTCCGGCAGAAGAAAGATGTTTACGGCGTTTCAAGCTCCCTGATTATCTTCTTGAAGGCGTTAACTTTGCCTTCTTTCCTCCCGTGACTCAATATATGAAAGGTTTACCAATTATCACATACGAGGCACTTCTTGTACATTTGGAGCGTAAACTTCAAATATTCCAATACATTCCTGACCACACGTATAATGTCAGGTCGCTGGGAACGCAACACGTCGAACAGTTTTTCAGTACAATTCGGGACATGGACCTTTCTGGTTAAGGTACACCCAAACCAGATGACATACCAAATATCATTGCTACAGCCGCCTACTTGGATAATTCAAGAATGGACCCTAACAGGTATAGAACACTTGTTTAGAACTGTACAATTATGTATGGCGTGAGTATTATAACACAGGTCAGAAAGACAGACAGACACACACATACACAGACAGACAGACACACACACACACAGACAGACAGACACACATAGAGAGAGTTTCTTGTATCATCTGTTTGTGTTTCATACATTATGTGCGTTCAGAGGCGCTTCACATTATTCCTCTGATCACTGGGTCATAAGTCATCCGTTAACATCTTATCGTCGTGTGACGATAATAAAACAGCTTAACATTGTCGGGAACATGATTCCAAAACATTAATTATTCGTCAGCGCATCATATCTTAAAAACTGTATTCAACCCGAGTTTAGATGACTTCTAATATAATTAAACAGGGGATGAATGCTGTTTATGTGTTAAAATGATAAGACGTCATTGCAGTTTACCATATAATTTTAGTTTATTTTCTAGGTCATTTTATTTCAAGACAAGTCGAGCCCTTGTTTATCCTGAGGTTCAGTATGAAAACTCCCAAGATCCAACTGACACTGTTCCTAATCAAGAAACTGATGTTATGTGAGTATAAAGCAGACGTCAAATTACATCATTTTGTGTTTTGATCTTTAAAAGAGCAAGGAATCCACCAATCCGAAACGAAAGACACACACACAAAACTGTCATACTTAATAACAAAAAACCGTGTTATAACTCAACGCGTATTATGCAGGATGAATGGATAACATATTTTCTGAAGCTGAATATACATTATGTAAAATAGAACAATTTCTAATTATTAAAATTGCTTCCTGTTCACAGTATTTTTTAAAATTGCAGTGGTACTGCACTAACAACATACCGGAACTATAAACAAGCTAATTTGCCGTTTTTCAGCACTTTAGAACGGAAAGCGGACAACTACAATGAGCAAGGCCTGGTATTGTAATGCGCATGGGGGGGGGGGGCAGAGGTTTTGGTTAAGGGTTGGGTTTAGGGTAAGGGGTCGGGTAAGGGTTAGCCTTAACCCTTACCCTAACCTGACCCCTAACCCTTACCCTAACCCTAACCCAGGTTAACTCCCCTATAACAGGCCTCGCTCGTTGTAGTTGTCCGCTTCCCCTTTAGAACTACGTACCGTTCTTCTTGATCTTAAAAGACGTAACACAATCTTGTAACCCATGATCTGTGTGTTTTCAGAGCTCTTCTAAGGCATCATCATAAAGGCAATTAAATATTATGCTTGCTTAACACACGGCGATCGCTTTATAGAGTTTATATAGTTTGGATTGATAACAAAATGCACATGGGCAAGATTGCATGTGTGTTGGTATTTATATGCAAGATAACATCTTTTCTGAAACGACCTTCAAACGAGTTGTGTGGGTGTGTGTTTTTTAATTCAATTTTTTTTACATTTCATTGGGACCACTTTTTTTATACAGAAGCTCGAGTGCGCAGGAAACAAAAGCGAAAAAGTGGACTTATAAGCTCCCCGAGTCAACCAGCTCGCAGGCATTTGGGAGTCCGACAGTACCATGCCTGCCCGAGTCAACCAGCTCGCAGGCAGTTGGAGGTCCGACAGTACCATGCCTGCCGGGAGGATAAGCTTAGTGTCATTTACCGGAAAAATAAACAAGATCTTTAAATAACACCTGTTACTATTCAAAACAGACGACTAGAAACCAATTGTATAACATTGCAGTTACCAACTTAGTACTGGTGTCTTGTACATCTCTAGCAATTGAAATCATTGTGACATTGCTCTTTATGACAACTGTGTGTCCTTTTGTCAAAATGTTTTCAAATAGCGTATTATGCTTAGTTTCCTTAATTTTGAATTTCAACAATTTTAACAATAACCGTTTTAGATTCGAGATTATTTGTTCTTACATTCTGTAATCTCTCTATATATATTATATTGAAATCACGTGTTCACCCATCAAAGCCAATAGCGCTGTAGGAAAAAAAATCATGAAGATTAACGGTAAATCGCAGCTCCCGATCGAAAAGTAGGTAACTTCAGATTGTCAAAAGGTTTAATAACGTCATTTTCGATCAAGGTCGACGACATATAAACATATATTACTTCGAAAATAAATGTACGCCCACTTGTTGTGTCATGTCTTAAAATCCTTTCTTAAATTACAATGCAGATTGATGGTATAACCGCTTTACTGTCCATAAGGTTACTGTTAGTATTCATCAGGTAAGTGTAAAACCTAGCTAACTGCTTTTTACAGCTGTGCAACAGCAATAAGCTTAGTTCTGCACTGACCTGTAGATATGTTTTGGGAATGGTAGCCATTCGGAAGTTTTTCCCACTAAGATATCTAAGATTTCGTATAGTATACACACAATTCTTGCGGACAATTAATAAGTTACGTATTTACACCGTTTTCAACATTATGTCAGTTCTTTCACGGGGGTCAGTGCACCTTACTATGCTAGTGGGATTTCTTTATCAACACTGCAAACTATTCTTTCAAGGCCGCTGACTGCGTTTCCACATGAACACGAGTTTTCTGTGATGAGAGACGAAAAAACCCCGTCACATTGACTTAATAAAATATCTTCCAGAATATTGGCCGAGCCAGGATTTGAACACACGACCACTGAACTCTACCAACTGAGCTTTTGAGGCTCAACATTATAAACAGTTGGATGGACGAAGGTACACACGGGCGGCCAGTCGAACTGACTAGTTTCATTCCTTTAAGCATTGCAGCGGGGATTAATAATTAACAGGAGTTCCGCGGTCGGAGACATAATGTCCCCAAAATAGGGCCTTGATTTTCACACGTATTGTGACCTTGATCTTTGACCTAGTGACCCCAATTTTAATAGGGGTCATCTACTGGCAAAGACCAATGCACATGGGAAGCATTAAGCCAATCGGTCAATCCTTTCACAAGTTGTTGATCGGAAACGAACTGGTTTACCGACAAACACACAGACTGACAGAAGACCGACAGACCGACCGACATCCAGCAAAACAATTTGCCCCCTCTTCTTTAAAGGGGGGAATAATTAAGGAAAATGTGTAATCAACTTTAATCAAAAGGCAAATCATAGAGATTGTGTATGGTGTTTATTGTAGCAAACACCTTTTATTTGGTGAAATCAACAAAAATTAAAAAGAAAATCTTAAAACATAACAAAGATTCTCTGTACACGACATGATTTTCAGTGGCGATAACTTAAACAAAATACAGGTACAAACACGGCATATACTTTGAACAAACATGATTTACAAAATGTCTCCTCATTGATTAAAAGTGCGGTAACTTTATGAGCATGTGTTTAAGTTCAAAAGCAATATCTGAAATAGCGTTCAGCCGAACTATTTCGAGTGCTGAAGCAGATAAGCATATGTGTCGCGTTCTGAGAAAACTGGGCATAATGCATGTGCGTAAATTGTCATCCCAGATTAGCCTGTGCAGTCCGCACAGGCTAATCTAATCAGGGACGACAATTTCCGCTTTGATAGAATCTTTTGTTTAAATGGTATTTCTTCCTAGCGAAAATCCAGTTTAGGCGGAAATTGTCGTCCCTGATTAGCCTGTGCGGACTGCACAGGATTATCTGGGATGACAATTTACGCACAAGCATTTTTCCCAGTTTTCTCAGAACACGACACATATAATTATACAATAGTTTCACCGTTTATTCGATGCATGCAAATGTAAAATAAAGACGAAAAAAACTAACGAGAAATGAAATGTTTATATTATTGTGTAGTTCACACTTATGATTATTCTTTGTATTCGTTACCAAAAGGTTGTAGATTTGCATTTGAAAATTTATGACATCTTGAATATTACAAAGAAACAAAGAAACACAAGTACGTGAATTTAAGTAGGTCAATTGTCCGAATTAAGAGATGTCGTACTTAAATTATGCATTATCCGGATAACTCTCGATACCCTTGTTTTCCAATTTAAATACTTAGAAGATGATTATAAAGCATTTTGGTTAAATGATTATTTTTTTAAAACAGTCCTCATATTTTTTAGAAGCATCATAATGCATCAAGTTTGTAATACTACAAGTTCACTTCTTGGTACGGATAACAAGTCAAAAAATAAATGTAGATACGAAAATATAACAAAACAGAGATTGTTTTCTCTAGTTTGATGAAAAGAAATTGCACAATTTTAATCTTCAAACCTTTCTTATGATTACTTTGGCGTGCCTGTTGTTGATCCACTAGATATATTTACATGTACGTAGAATATTTCAACTACAGATCGTTCCGTTCTTTGGAATGTTATATTAATGTCCTTTAAGTGTTCTAAAGGCTCCTGTTTCGTTATTATTACGAAATAAGCGATGTGATCAATCCTTGTGTTTAGATTGTCTATGCCTCGAAAGACTGTTCTGGTACTTATATTACTTTCCACAACTAGTGCAAGGATGCACCAGCTTTTTGTGTTGAGCATCTGTGTGCTTGAATTCCTGGTTGCATTTATCACATTCTATATGCTTTTGACCAATACATACGCTCTGGTGCCGGTTGCGTTCATACCTATACTGAATTTTTTCATAGCCACCACATTTGTAAGGTCTTAGTCCAGAGTGTGAATTAAGATGATCTTGATATCTTTCGTCTCTGTTAAAGGTTTTAGAACAACCAGCAAATGGACAGGAAAACTTACGTTCTCCATGCAGAGCAGTGATATGTTCTTTGAGACGACAAGTCTTCTGAAATCCTTTACCGCATAAGCTACACAGGATCGTTTTCTGATGTGACTGCTGTTGATGTTTGGAGACTGCAACTACCGATGGAAAGAATTTGTAACATTTTGTACATGGATGCTGCGAAGAATCGTGGATTTTCAAATGTCGGTTCAGTACGTCTTTCCTGGAATATGAGCGGTCACAAATTCCACAAGTGAAAGGTTCGTCGCCCGGAGAGCCATTCAAAGGTTTTTCCGCTATTGCAGTAACCATAAAAGCTTGCTCTTCAGCGTCCATTGCAGCTAGTGAATCTGAAAATATAATCGTATAGCTTGTTGTGAACGCAAATATAAGCATATCGCTTGTTGTAAACGGTAATATTATCATATAGCTTGTTGTGAAAGGAAATATAAGCATCATATCTCTTGCTTGGCTTGTAAATACCAAAATAGACAAGAAAAAAACGAGTTTCGAGGGATTTTACAGAAGTACATATTAAATAACGGAAACTCCTCAGACATATCGACATATCGCATTTAATCCGTTATTCATGTTGTAATTTAATACATGCCCAACTGAAAGCATAATAACAGACGCAACCATCGATATATTCCATTTATTTATTTTTACACTTCTCTGTGTAAGAAGATCGTTCAGGAAATTGTTTTAAATTATTACAAAACATACAATCTGTGGACTGGATCTTGGATACAAATCATTATAAATAAAATCCTGACCTACCGCTGTTCTGTATAACACGGGTATATGTCTACCCGGAAAAGAAGGGAAGTAATCTATAGAGACAATCAGCGCGATATTGCTTAATTTTGTATATAAAAGCAAATGTTTTTTTTTAATAACAATTAGTTTTTCCATTATACAAGTTCCATTGGGTAGGAAATATAAGTATGTTCTCCACCGGCAACAAGATGAGAATACCAGTCGTTATAACGATAAAGGATTAGACACAATTAAATTTACCCAATCTGTAAACGTCTGAATCCATGAGCGAACTGTCGCTGGACAATTTTTTGTGCCATGCTAAAGAGACATGTAAACGAACGGATGATGACCAATGGCAACACGATCTTGTATCCCAACCCAAGCTGATGACTTACCGGCAAATTAAACACGAACTTGGATGTGAAAATTATGTATCTATGCCACTACCAAAGCACTTAAGATCTTACATTGCTCAAATAAGAACAGGCACCTTGCCGCTGAGAATTGAAACCGGGCGGTTAAGAAACTTAAAGATAGAAGAGAGACTGTGCGTATTGTGTTACGAACCCAATCAGGTTGAAACAAAATACCATTTCTTATTTGAATGCACATTCTACCTTTGTTTAAGATTGTCTTTTTATAATTGTGTATCAAAGATTAAACCAAACATAACAAACATTCCGTAAAGAGAGAGACTAGAATGTATGCTGACTGATAAGAGAGTTATTTATAAAGCTGCATTATGTTTTCAAGATTGCTATATAAAACGCTCGGAAGCATTATATATATCCGACAAACATTACAAACACACTAGTATGTGCATAATACTACTAATGAAAACAGTATGATTTTGTATTACTCGAACTACAATGATTGTTATTCCACTTGTTAATTATTAACAGAAGTAACGCATCTACCTTTTCAATGTTACTACTTTTAACAATGTCACTCTTTTTATATTATCATGATCCTTACTATTTCCAGCACTATATTGATTTAATTGTATGACTACACACTTATATGTAAGCTCAGTAACTCGTTAGCCATATATTGATTGATCGTGTAATTTCTGTTAATCTGTAAATACCAATGATTATCTATATAATATGAGTCACAAAATATACAACTTCTACAATCTTTGGATAACGGTTTGTCTATATGTACACAGTTAAAATTAACAACTTTACCGTTCTGAGCAGGGCATAACGTCCACATCTCATCATGCCATTTTCTTTGTCTCAGCCGATGACTTGAGCATAATTTTATGTTCGTAGCCGTTGGCATGACCATCTAATAATAAGCCACGGCCGATGTTTAAGGCGTTTTTAAAATCCCACTCGAATTTAATCGTTGATAAAAATGTTGTGTGTTCATGTGGGATGCTGTACTTCGGAATAACCGAAGACAAATGATTTAAGAATTCAATAGAATGTTGTTCATATTTATCTTTTGTCTAAATCCTGTGTAATTAGAGTTTGACTGAGAGAGTGGTGAATTTTGTTTGATTTTTGACCACATTCTAACGGATTTCTTGAAAAGTAAGCAGCTAGGAAGGTAGGGATAACGTTCACAAAGTCCTTCTTTCTTAGACTTTCAAAGAACACATTCAAACCTGCTCAATTTAATTCGTAAAATATAAAGAATATGGAAATACTTTCAATCCGCTTTCAACTGACATGTATACAGTAGCGCGGCCGATGGATGAACCGCAGACGTTGCGTTAGTCGATTAAACGGTGTGATAAAGGCATTTTACTGATTTCAGTGTGCGGTTGTCTTTTATTTGTGGTAATTTACAACACAACGTATTTTTCGTCTCGTAATTGAATATGCTAACACATAATACGAGTATATGATCTGACAAAGAAATTAAAAGAACATCCTCTAGGGTCAATTGGTATCATTTATAAACCACTTGAGCATAGTAAATAATCTAACTCCCCGTTTAAACTAGATATTCGCTAAGAAGAGACTTCCTTTAAATGACAAATACCATAAAAGCGGAAATTATCATCCCGGATTAGCCTGTACGGCCAGCACAGGCTAAATCTATGACAACACTTTACTCAAATGCATTAAACCCAGTTTTTACAGAACGAGGCTCAATAAATACCATATGTGAAAGGCTGATTATGAACGCTTCGAAGATTTTTGAAACAGTTATTTGGTGGTTTTAATAACCGTCACAGATTATTGTAGCTGTATAAGAAAAAGTTTGCCTTGTAATTGATGATTCATTTTTGGCATGAAAACAATACATTCAACATAACATGACGTTTTTCTTCTGCGTCTATAAAATCGATACCTCTGGAAGTCGGAACGTAGTAAGTCAATGCAAAAAAAAAATCTCTCTCTCTCTCTCTCTCTCTCTCTCTCTCTCTCTAAATTACTACTAGGAGACATCGTCTTATAATATTTCCTCCGGTCGCTCTTCCTAATGTCCCAGTTCTCTGCATCTCATCGAGACATGAACATTAGGCGAGAGTTCTTTAATAACGCTTATTAAGCATGTAATGGACATATTTAAATCGTGTTTGGTGAACTGTTAAAACTGACATTGGTGGGATACCTTTATATAAATTTTGAATAATGTAAGAATCGATGAAACACTGAAAGATATGTAAGCTATATTTGTTTACCTTTGACAGATTAGAAAGAGTGTTACGGAACATAAATGCATGCCTGTACTATGAGTAAACTGCCACTTAAGAACCATTTACCGCCTAGTGAATATCCGCGAGTATTTTGATTACTCTTACGCAAGTGAACATTGCTTATTCCAAACAAGAGCACAACATGTAATTAGTTCCATCAACATTTTTAAAGATGGGGTCACTACATTGGAAATGAAATGCAGTGTGAGAATACAACGGCTCATATCATTCTTATTAACCCTTTGAGCGCTGGAACCGGATTTTGAAGGCCTTTGCAAACAGTTTGGATCCAGATGAGACGCCACAGAACGTGGCGTCTCATCAGGAACCAAACTGTTTGCTATTCTGATAGTATTCTTTGAAAAGAAAATCAAAGAAAATGCTAATTTTAGAAATTTAGCAGACAACATTTTAGCAGACGACAAATTTTCCAGCATGCAAAGGGTTAAAATTATAACAAAAACCCTGAGCCTGATTAGCATTCTTATTAAAAAAAATCATAAGCCTCATATCGTTCTAATTATAATTAAAACAAAAATCGTAAGCCTCATAGCATTCTCTATGAAATTAGACACAATTCTAATCCCCCTAGCACTTGTATTTTAATTAAAAATCCTAAGCTTCATAGTATTCTTATAAAAAAAATTAACGCAGTAAATGACAATACAAATCAATTCAAATAAAACATATATTAACCACATATGTTTTAATATTGTATATAATAAGTTCATTGCTTGATCGATGTTTAATATAATCATGATATTTTATAACGTATGCATACTCAATAGACACAACTAGGAAAAACATCATCCGTTGATAATAAATACGACAGCACAGTTATCAAAAGATTGGACGAGCAATACAATTATAACCGATATTAATTGTTTGACTTGTCACGAATCAACTAATGTTTTGCGATACTGTGACATGGTTTGTTCGCGGGTGTATCCTTTCACTGTGTTTATATTACTGTGAAAACATCTTCTTCGGCGTCAACGCAACATTATAATCAATTTGAAATTGACGGTCTGTTCATCGTGATATTCAATCATCATAATTCCAGACATATAGGTCGAATCCGATCATACGTAATGAGGGTATATTGCGTTGAGGATCATTTGAATTAAATGATAGCATCTTTAATATGGACAATAACAGGGAACATATTCGAGCAAATTAGTAATGTTTCGCGGTTATTATGGAAGAATGTTTAACATTACGCAATTCTGTATTGCGAAGGTTAATCTTTTTATTTCGCGAATTTACGAACCACAACTTGCATGCGTATTTTCTAATTAATTTCGCTTTATGCATGTACATGTTTACACGCATTTATTATGCAATTATGTGTCTATTTTACTTATGGAGCTTCTGATGCTTTATTCCGTAAGTTACTGGTCTGAAAATAATAAATATTGAGTTTCAGTATATATATT
>VMBQ01000180.1:388001-417344 GCA_007657795.1 Dreissena rostriformis
TATATATTGTAAATGTTTGTGTCGTATGCCATTTCATTTTAATTGAAAGCTGTGCAGGTTTATACAACATGAGTTTAGAGGTCATCACAGTTTTATCAAGCTGTTTTCTTTTAAGTGGATATGCAGTTATGCAATTGTTCGTCTTTTCGTCTGTTTTTTTTTTATCCTGCATGTACAATACCACCCTTTTGTAGATAAACGAATGATGGATCTCCAGAACTTACTTTGATTCAAGGCATGTGTCGAATTATTTTTATAATAAAGAACCCAAGGGAACATAAACCAAAAACTGCTAAGAATTGTTGTCACCGCTTTGTCTTGCAGTTATGTTGTGTTTAAAAGCATACAACTATATGAAAAGGCTAATGATATGAATAACGAGTTCAGTAATCTCGCAGATATTGATTAAATGGTTTTCCTGTTATCCAATATTAAAATTGTTAAGTTCACTGCCAACACCTGCCATTATATGTTAAAAACTAGAAATAACTATTTATACAATTAAGTGTTTACTTAATATAATATATATAAGAATAATGCTGCATGGATTAAAATTATCTACGGAATTCAGATAGGCCATCTATAATCTCGCTCTTCTTACATCAAGGGCAACACACGTACAAGAAGCGATACACGATATTTTGCGCGACACAGGAATCGACACAAGATATTTTGCGCGATACACGAAGCGACGCGCGTGAATGTACCACGAAATATCGCCTTGTGTAGGTAGCCCAAAAGGCTTCAATAAGAATAGTTTATGTACCGGAAGGCGATAGTCGACAATGAGATAGTACGATGGCGACAATTCGACAATGCGATAGTGCGATAATACGATGACGACAGTGCGACAATACGATTGCGACAGTGCGATAATACGATGACGACAGTACGATGACTATCGCATTGTCTCCATCGTACTATCGCGTTGTCGCATTGTCGCTATCGAATTATCGCATTGTCGCCATCGTACTTTCGCATTGTCGCCATCGTACTATCGCAATTTCGCGTTGTCGCCCTCTGGATTCTGGATGCTCATGTTTTGAAATGCGCTGCGATTGCAGGTTTCTGTAATTTTGTTACAGAAAATTATCTCTGAACCGCCATTTATTGACCGATTTTAAAACCATTCATATATTCAAACCATATAGAACATACTCATCTTTTACCCATTTATGCCTAGTGGACTCTCCATCCTTCTAAATTGGATCAATTTATTTCCAAAATTAGGGATGTCTAGTATATTTATTTCTATATTTAGAATATTTCGTACATAAATTCCTTAAAGCAAACAGCGCAGACCCTGACGAGACGCCGCATCATGCGGCGTATCATCTTGGTCTACTCTGTTGCCAAGGTCTTTTTTTCTAGACGCTAGGCATAAATGGGTTAAACTTTTGAGGAATTTCTAGGCGGTCCGGTCATAAGCGCAACCTTGTACCCGTCGTTGTTTTGCTTATTTCTGCAAACAAAAAATTATGGCGCCAAATTTTAACGATCGTGTTTCAGCTCTTATTAGTTCTTATCGTTAATTATGTTATACATGAATAGGACTGATAATTATGTTATTTGAATAATTTAACAGCCAACAGAAGAGCACAGAAATTTATGCTCTGCAATCAAGTCGGCATTTTATTATTTTGTTTTAATATAGTGGAAATAAAACACAAAGAAAATAACAATTTTCGCTTACTTTACGAATGGTTCGGCCGGTGTTAAGTTAATTATTCGAGCGCGCTTAAGTGCAAGTGATGCAGTACAACAGAAACCCTTTAACATTAGAATGGGTTATTGCCAAGCCAGAAGATCGAATGCCTTAAAGGCAAACCAGCCTGTGACATCGGTTCTACCGACTTTGTATAAGTCCCTTAAAATCACATTTTGACCCCTGATAACTGTTCAAGCACAGGGTCATTTAACTCCTGGTTTTCATAATCTATTGAAATCCCTGTGGATCACCGATATTTCGCGTCCATTGACATAACTTAATCGGATGGTCGCAAAATGGTATTTAAAAGCCATACCGTGCCATTTGTTGCTAATGAACGAGCTCAGTGTGACAAGTCTGACCCACTATACAGGAATGATTTAAACGATTAAATGCCTCACGTCTTGGAATAGGTCCAGTCAATATAGCTAACAAACTTACAGGCATGTAATGACGTCATCAGTTGAAGTGTCAGTGGTGTCCGTTCGCCCTCTGAGTCTCGTTCTGGGAAAACTGTGCGAAATGCATTTGCGTTCCCATATGCGCCTAAGAAGTGCGCACAGGTAAATCAGGTGCAACACGTTTCGCTTAAACTGGCTTTCCGTTAAAAAAAGAGACGTCCTTTAAACGCAAAATACCATACAAGCAAAAAACGTCCTGCCCCTACTGACTGAGCAGGCTTATATGGGACGACACTTAACGTACATGCTTTAATACCGGTTTTCCCAGAGCGCGAATCATATGCTTCTCAGGCATGTTACCCGGCGTTAATCCCTAGAACCCCTAGCCAAATGTTTTATAAATGTAGGAACAAAGGCAATATTTCAATAATATAGTTTAAGTAAAAGATGAGGATAAAGGCGTTTCTATAACACGTTTTTCACTCGGATACTATTTATATCAGTACCATACAACTAAACTATTCTTTATTGACTGCATGCCATGAGTATCACATTCCTGAGATTGCGAACATGTTTTTCGACTTAATTTATATGAGCCTTGTTTAGAGAAAACCGGGCTTAATGCATGAGCGTAAAATGTCGTCCCATATTAGGATGTGCAGTCCGCACAGGCTAATAAGGGACTCCACTTTCCGCTTTTATGGAAGTTTCCGTTTCAACTATGTCCCTTGTAAACGAACATCTAGTGTAGGTGTTAAGTGTTGCCCCTGATCAGCTAGTGCGGACTGCACGGGCTAAAAGTGGACGACATTTAACACACACGCCCTTTTTCCCAGAACGAGACTCATATGCGCCATACACTCTGTGTCGGAGAAGCTTGAATTCACGATTCATTAGGTATTTATACAGTTGGGTCTCCTGTGTATATAACCTATCAATTAGCCTTCAAAGAAGCGCGGGTCGAATTAATTATTCAAGTGAGCTCATTCATAACATCAATTATTACACCTGAACAAATGAGCATATTTCCTTTGTTTCTAAGTGTCATTACGCCGTATGTTTTGTACGTCCATGCACATTCCCTGGTAGTGCTTTGAGTGATTTTCGTTTTAGGCTTTGTGAAACGTTAATTTCGAACGAGCTATTAAACGTAATTTTCTCTTAATGTTTAACATAACATAGTTTCGTCAATAACTCAAATTCTTTTTGGTATTACATTTAAATCGCTAAACGTTAAAGCACGCCAGCATAACACAACTCACCATGTAGTTAATCGATAATCTTTACTTTTTACAACTTATAGAACACACAACATTTGAAAAATAAACAAAGTTATTATGAAAAAAGCACTATGTTGCTGGGATCAAATATATCATTACATGAAAGTGCTAATACTACAATTATTTTATATGAAATTACTTTCATTAAAAAAAGTTTTGCTTTTTCATTGGATATTTATGGTCAAAGGTCACTTCAGTTGGCTATTGTAAAATGCACAGACCGATATACCTAAATTATACATGTCTATTTCCCTTCTTATGTTGTTTTTCTCCAGAATTTCTTTATAAAAATTTTCTTTATAAAAATGTACATTCGAATACGCTTGGATTAAACGACATTGACACTTACGTTAGCGCTGATAAGATATACGTTTACTAGAAACAAGTAATACAAAGTTGATGTTTTTAGAATAGTGATAGACATTAATAAATTAAATCGAACAAGTGATACAAAACAGTGCAATCAATCAAATACAAATTAAATATTGCTAATGCTGCGAACAACATGAACTTTGAACACGCATTATAATTGTTAGAGCGTTTTTGACGCAAATGGAGTGCACGAGTGATGAAATTGTCTCCACGTCACAATGCACACGCTAAATACAATCGAAAAACAATTATCGTTTATGTTCTAGAAATTACGCGCATTACAACGCATGGTAAGTTTTCCAAATTAAGAAGAAGACGGGAACATTTAATTAAACGATTTATCTGGAGGACGTGAAAGCGAACCTATATACTGTACACTAATTCGTATTAATGAACATTCATTTTCGTTGATTTCGTGGGTTGACTGATCCATGAAATTAACACAAACACATCCGAAAATGACCCACGAAAATTCCTCGTTTTTCCAAAATTAGAAATTCACGAATTTACGTGTCCACGAATATGTCATAAAGAAGGAAATTAAATATAAATGGTTTAACAGTATCCCGATAGCTATAAAACTATCCTCACTTGCATTTAGTCAATACCATTAACCGGAAAATGCACTCTAACAATTTAACGATGCTATGTCTCTAAATAACATAAATATTTAACCTCATACTACGATACAATGTAAAGCTATTTCTTAATTACACTCAATATGTTATTATAAGAACACGGATAATCAAGCAACCATCATCACCTCGCACGCACTGAATAATACACACACCGTTGTATGTGTGTGGGGGGGGGGCTCTTGGGCTTCTTGATGTCTGGGGCTGCAAGATAGTGGATTGAAGGTGCACAGTTCCATCATTTACGGGAGAAGGTGCTCGTAAGCTCGGATGCGCGGGTAGGTTTGAACCTGCTTCGGCGGTGGTGGTGTCATTACGATTGGGATTACGGAGTCTGTGCTCAGGGGAGTGATACAGGACGCATCGAGTGTTAAAAATGACATCCTTCACGAACTGAGAGAGATCATTCTCCTGTAAAAGACATATAGATATCACCCATACAAAGGTGCAACACACATCAAGATTTTACAATCGCAAAAGTTAAAGTAATGTTATTTAATAATGCATGGCTCCTTTAAATAAAGACATTGAAATAAACTACCTGATGTGCCGCAGGTGGTAGATAGTCAGAAATACGAACAATTCGAATCAAATACAAATGAAGTACATACGACAAACATTTACACAACAAACACACCTGGGAGCACCGCTTTGGAACAATTAACGCACAGCATTGAGGTTATGAACGGTTTTAACGTGCTCTAAACCTCACACATCGCCCAAAATTAGTCACATACCATTTAAGTGTAAATGAAAATTAACATCACATACTATCAAATTTTGTTCTATAAATATGTCGCGAATTTATTTAACATTCCTCTTATACTGTGTCATTTATATTCTGCGGCATGAAATTTCGTTGATTAAAACATACTTCTTCGTGGACATGTAAATTTGTGGATTTCTGATTTCGGAAAAGAAAGGAATTTACCTCGGTCATTTTCCCATGTGCTATTTGGAATCAACTCTATCGCTCCGACACAATGTCGTAAAATGGTATTTGATGATGCAATGTCGTGAAATGGTATTTGAATTGTTATTCGGTGTCATTTACTGGCGAAGAACACGCCCGTTGAGGAAGATACGACACAGTATGGGCTCCTAATTAAACCGTATGAAAGCTTAATTTTTATTAACGTTCTATAGTTCTTATTTCTAGTTGTTACATAATTTATGGTTCATATAGATCAAACGTTTAGCTAAATGTTGATGGAAACAATTATCCTCTACCCGTGTCTTGCTTTTGCAGACTACCCAAAACCATTCATTATGCATACTGTTGGTTCTTGAACTGGGTAACGAGCTGTACTTGTGCAGCATCATTATTACTTGTCTTATAGCTTACGCAATCAGAGGACTCCGTTGCAGTGAGCGCAGTCATACTGCATACACATTGTAGTCCCTTGTGCTGAATTTGGCTTTAACAGACACATTACAATTCTATGTGTATGCCAAAACATTTACTTTAACAACTGACACTAACCTTTTTTTTTAAACGTATGCCATGTCTACAGCAAAGCTTGATGCTATCGGTCAGCATTGAGTCACCGCTCTGACGATGTAAGATTTTGACATTACGTCCAAAGCAGGTGAATTCAAGACAGATTGGCATTTCCGATGATATCAAGACAGTTTGGCATTTCTGTTTCAGTTCATCTTCCGGCCGTTGAAAGTCTTACAAGTGTTCTTCTTCACGGGTCGTTATTGTGAACGCTTTACCGTCAGCTAGAAAAGTAAACCAATTACATTCGCCAAAAGAACAATCATGTGACCGTGACATTGCACAATATATTGACATAGTGGTTCAAAACCTAAAGAGGTGAAAGATGTGTCCGTCAGTGTCAAATCATATATTAAGGATTTTGATCGCCTGTAACTAACTTATCTTACTAAGACTAAGTTTTTTTTGTATCGCAATACCACATATGATTGTGACCATGTTCGATAACTCGTTGTGTCATACTCGTTCTGTTTAATAGCGTGTCGGTGTGTGTGTGATGATGTTGGTCGTCCATGGCGCTACAAGTCAATCTGAAACTGCGTTTTTAAGTTCTATGCATTGAAAAGTAAATTGTTACAATCGTAAGGCGACCATAATTCCATCACCTTGTTCCAACATTGAATCGCTTATTACTCATTCCCTGAGCAAATCCACTCTGATCAAGGCAGAAATTGCGAGAGTCAGGTCATCAAAGAACTGTGTAGTGTTGCAAATATTCGGAAAACCCGGGGGCACAGCTTTTCACCCCATGGGTGATTCATTAGCTATCGGTTTAACCTTGTCACGCACGTTGAGTTATCTGTTTGACGAGAAAAATTCAACTTGGAAAAACACAATCCTTGTATTAGAATATGCATACAATGCTTTTTAGAGCAGTTCTACTAGACATTCGCCACATTTCCCAATGTTCGGGTGGCACCGAAGATTACCAATTGATGCTTATCTCTAGGCACACCTCCGGAAATGACAAGAAGGTAATGCTCTTTGAAAACCTTGCACAATTTCAGGAACGCCTCGATTTCGCATTCAGAATTTCATGTGATTGTGTCGAGCACCATGAAACACAGATCTTGGCAATTTGAACCGATTTTCGGAGTATTTTGTTTCACGTAGTAATATTCAATTGCTTTAATTTTGAAAGTGTTAAGTTTGGTGTTTAATTACTTCACATGGTTGCATGTTACCTAGCAGGTCCACTTTTAGTAATACATATGTATATACGTGTAAATTCATTATGAATTAATTGTCAGGCATTGTTAATTCTATTTTTGCATTTAATGGATAGGTATACGTGTTAACATAGGTATATTAACACTTTCAAAACAGATTCAGAATATATTATCCATGTAAGTTCTGAAATCATTAAATTGTATTTTTGTCTGCAATAATTTTATTTTGCGAGCCATTCTCTAAAATGTTAAAAGAACAATCTCCACCTTATTTGGTCAATATGTTTTAGAAAGGTGTTCTAAATGCCAAATAAATCCATGTATTGTTACAAATGATTCATGTATTGAAAATATTGTTTAAAAAATAATCATTATTAATTGCAAAATTATGTTTTTTTTGTTTAGTTATTAAATTTTAAAAAAGCAACGAACTTTTTGCACTTGTCTATTTCATTAAATAAATGTTAAATATGGAACATTTTAATTAAATGTTATTAATAACCATATTTTTAGTTTTTAGAATATTTTGTTTGTGCTGTAGTTTCAAGTTTCCACGAATTTTTAACGTCATATATTTTGTCTAATCATTTTATCCATTTTCATCAATTAAGCTTATGGAATATGGGAGACAACTTGCATTAATATTGAATAATATAATCGACATAGTAAACCCCCAACCCCAGTTGACTTCAACGTTATTCGTAATAGTACAGTTAACTTGTGTGTATCATTTAATATGTGTTAATTGTTATTCGAGTAACGATTGTCGCAGGTGAAACTGCATAAAGTGATGAATTTTAGTCTATTTTAGACTATTTACATTGCATTTTTCCAACCTTATTAGTTTAAAATTATTTGTATTTTCATTGTCTTCTTCTGCATTGTACGGGAATTTGTGAAATAAGATATTTTTGCATTGTGAAATATTATATTTGAGTCCCGAATGATTATTTGTAGGTTTTTAAGTATTTTTTATATATGTTTATGTTACTTCGGGCGTTTACATAAAATACACGAACCTCCAGATGGATGTATTCCATTTATTTTATTAAATCCATATATTTCATTTATTCCATTCGCATACCCCACTACAGTGACAAGTCACTATCTGCGTTGAAGAGTTTGCCGTTTCAGTGGAGTAAGATGATATTAACATAATATTTGGATTTTATAGATATAGTGTACGAATGAAGTATATGCATGTCAGATAATTGTAAAAGATAGCCTTGCTTTTTAACCGTAAATTTGTAATATTCGTTCACATACACTAATATTGTGAACGCATTTAATTGACTTGGTAATAATCATATTACGGTAATTGATCATTTATTTCTTCAGTAGTAAAGGACTGCAATTTCCCACGTTTCCTATGGTAACACCGACTCAATTGAATAAATATTCGGGTTCTATAAATAACTCGAAAAAAGCTCGAAAATAAAGTATTGAAACTTATGTTATTATTTTGCATATTTCTTCGCATGATTTTTGGTTTGTTAAATAACATACTCAAACTAACAGATGTGTATTTCGAGCAAATGTATTCGGATTTACGTTCATAAATTAGTACAATCTACTTCTATTAGATTCTTTGATAGGTATTTGATTGTAAGTACAACACACCGAAATCTAGTTTTTTTTTTAAACTGGGCATGTGTATATGGCCATACACGTTTGGGCTTCAAAATACTACACTCACAAACAGGCAATCTCAACATAAAAATTATGACACATTTATGGATCAAGATTATATAAGACGAAAGATGTATTTGGTTAATATACATGCGTTCAATATATGTTCGCTATGTATTACATATATGTTTATCTGTTTTATAATTTTTTACGCCTTTTTGAAAAATAAATTATACAATACTTGTGACTAAAAATCCTCTACTGGGATATAAAATGTGTAATTGGGAGTACTGATTAAAACAAGGATTGTACATCTTTCTCTTTAATGTCAAACTTATGGGGCCTGCATATTACGTTTGCGATAATAACATCTAATTTCAAACCGAATGAAGGCCAGGTCCGACCAGGTTCACTTTGTTTGTCGACACTTACTTTTGTAAAACAAACTTTGTTAAAATGTTTAAAGCATCTTGTTTACAGTGTGAAAAAAGAATGTTCATACAATTAAACCAATAATGTATGCATCGTATTCTTACAATACAAATTGCACTCCTGGCCAAGAATAAAGTCAACTCAATAATTAATAATCTATCATTTTAAAACGCATGTTATCGGGTAATTTGAAAAATGTGTATTTTATAAATAAAGCGTTTTAAATTCATTTTTAAAGCATGAATAGTGAAGTTGTAGCACACTAGATTTTTCTTTAAAAAAACTATTGCAATACAATACAAAACAGTTTTCGAAATTACATTAAGAAAAGCTGTCAAGATGCCACTGTAAACTTGTTGAACCAAATTTACTTGGTGTATATTGCCTTTTATTCTCAATAGAAGCTTAAAAGGACCATATCCTGTAACCATTGCTGTATTTGACTCTCCTTTACTTTTCACCAACGTAAAAAAATATAATGGAAAAACGCCTGATACACATGTTTGCAAGAATGTTAGAGTTACTGCCCTTTATTTGTAAAACAAACAACACAATCAATTATGTCCCTAAATGAATACGTTAAGCATTTTTCAATAAAAGAACATACATGAAGACTTTTTGAAAGTGCATACAAATATATGTATAAGAAGAATAAAATCTTTTTTAATAAGCAATTATTAAAAACATCAATTCACTACTAGTTTTATCTCGCGGCACCCTTTTGATCCGTAGACCCTATTTGTAAAGAGTTAGGATGGTAGATGACAAGAGTTATGCGTGTGTACCACAAATCGTTCTCTGCCATGCGAGTTACAAAAAACTATTCCATTCATATCAAGAATGAAAAGAGTTAGTTGAAACATGTGCGTTAATTGTGTTTCAAGTTGCCAGCAGTCATTAGTCTTCATTTATGAACATGAAAAATGACAAGAGTTAGAAAAAGCACATGCTTTAATTGTGTTTCTATGTGCCAGCAGTCAATATACTTCATTTATAAACGTGCAAAATAACAAGAGTTAGAAGAAACACATGCTTTAATTGTGTTTTAGGTCACCAGCCTTCAATATACTTCATGTATTCATATCCAAAATGACAAGAGTTAGAAAAAAACACATGCTTTGTGTTTCAAGGTTGTGTTTCAAGGTGCCAGCAGTAAATATACTTCATTTAATCACATGCAAAATCAAAAGAGTAAGACAAATAATAGCGTTTAATTGTGTTTCACGATGCCAGCAGTCAATATACTTCATTTATTCACATGCAAAATGACAAGAGTTAGAAAAAGCACATGCTTTAATTGTGTTCTATTTGCCAGCAGTCAATATACTTCATTTATTCACATGTACATTAATGACAAGTGCTAGAAAAACACATACTTCAATTGTGTTCCATGGTGGCAGCAGTCATTGTACTTCATTTATTCACATGCAAATTGACAAGAGTTAGAAAAGGCACATGCTTTAACTGTGTTTCACGGTGTCAGCATTCAATTTACTTCATTTATCCACATGCAAAATGACAAGAGTTATAAAAAAAAATGCTTTGTGTTTCAAGGTTCCAGCAGTCAATATACTTCATTTATTCACATGCAAAATGACAAAAGTTAGAAAAATCATATCGTTTAATTGTGTTTCACGGTGCCAGCAGCAATATACTTCATTGTTTTCACATGTACATTAATGACAAGAGCTAGAACAACACATACTTTAATTGTGTTTCATGGTGACAGCAGTCAATGTACTTCATTTATTCACATGCAGAATGACAAGAGTTAGAAATCAACACATGCTCTAATTGTGTTTAAGGCCACCAGCCTTCAATATACTTCATTTATTCACATGCACAATTACGAGAGCTAGAAACAACACATAATTTAATTGTGTTTCACGGTGGCAGCAGTCAATATGCTTCATTGACTCATATCCGAAATGACAAGAGTAAGAAAAGTTAGAAAAAACACATGGTTTAATTGTGTTTTAGGTTCCTAGCCTTCAATATACTTCATTTATTCACAAGCAAAATGACAAGAGCTAGAAAAAACACATACTTCAATTGTGTTTCACGGTTCCAGCAGTCAATATACTTCATTTATTCACATGCAAAATGACAAGAGTTAGAAAACGCACATGCTTTAATTGTGGTTAAGGTCACCAGCCTTCCATATACTTCCTTTATTCATATCCGTTATGACAAGAGTTAGAAAACAACACATGCTTTAATTGTGTTTTAGGTCACTAGCCTTCAACATACTTCATTTATTCACATGCACAATGACAAGAGCTAGAAAAAACACATACTTTGATTGTTTTTTACGGTGGCAGCAATCAATATACTTCATTTATTTATATTATCCAAAATGACAAGATTTAGAAAAAAAAACATGCTTTGTGTTTCAAGGGGCCAGCAGTCAATATACTTCATTTATTCATATTCAAAATGACAAGAGTTAGAAAAAACACATACTTTAATTGTGTTTTACGGTTGCACAGTCAATATACTTCATTTATTAATATCCAAATTGACAAGAATTAGAAAAAACATGCTTTGTGTTTCAAGATGCAAGCAGTCAATATACTTCATATATTCCTATTCAATTTTCAAAATGACAAGAGAAGAAAATATTGTTTAATTTTTTAAACAATGGTAAGCTACATCGAAAATCTTACTGCTTGTGAATACGATAATGATGATGTAAGTATTGCACCATATAAGATATGGAGATAGTCCAGCATGATATGAAAAGGAACCGTTGCATTATGTTCATGTTATTTTAGATTGCTTTTTCTTTTGAGCCATAATTATGCATTTTTACTTTCATAAAAATGCGGGCCCGGAGGATGTTGATAAATTCGCGATAACGTCGAAAATGTGGTCGGTCCGCTGTGATTGTCAGTTTTTATATGGACTTATATACTTGCTGTGCTTGTCAGTTTTGTATGTGCTTATATGTACTTGCTGTGCTTGTCAGTTTGTATATGCTTATGTGTACCTGTCATTTTATTTTATTTTTTATGTGTTTTATATGTACTTACTGTGCTTGTCAGTTTTATATGGGCTTATATGTACTAGCTGTGCTTGTCAGTTTTATATGTGCTTATGTGTACTTGCTGTGCTTGTCAGTTTGTATATGCTTATGTGTACTTATCAGTTTTTTACGTGCTTATGTGTACTTGCTGTGCTTGTCAGTTTTATATTTGCTTATGTGTACTNGCTTTAAATGTGTTTTAGGTCACCAGCCTTCAACATACTTCATTTATTCACATGCACAATGACAAGAGCTAGAAACAATACATACTTTGATTGTTTTTTACGGTGGCAGCAATCAATATACTTCATTTATTTATATTATCAAAAATGACAAGATTTAGAAAAAAATCCATGCTTTGTGTTTCAAGGGGCCAGCAGTCAATATACTTCATTTATTCATATTCAAAATGACAAGAGTTAGAAAAAACACATACTTTAATTGTGTTTTACGGTTGCACAGTCAATATACTTCATTTATTAATATCCAAAATGACAAGAATTAGAAAAAAACATGCTTTGTGTTTCAAGATGCAAGCAGTCAATATACTTCATATATTTCTATTCAATTTTCAAAATGACAAGAGAAGAAACATATTGTTTAATTTTTTAAACAATGGATGGAGCTACATCGACAATCTTAATGCTTGTGAATACGATAATGATGATGTATTGCACCATATAAGATATGGAGATAGTCCAGCATCATATGAAAAGGAACCGTTGCATTATTTTCATGTTATTTTAGATTGCTTTTTCTTTTGAGCCATAATTATGCATTTTTACTTTCATAACAATGCGGGCCCGGAGGATGTTGATAAATTTGCGATAACGTCGAAAATGTGGTTGGACATGGTTGGTGCATTATGTATATATTTCTTCGCGTTTTTTTATTGCTCTGAAAATCATGCTGACCACTGACTGTCGTTTTCCCTTTTCTCCCATTAACATTCAACACAATTTATATCCATAGACCAACTCTTTTTTGGTTTAACTGCAGTATATAGAATGCTGGTGACCTAAAACAAAATTAAACGATATGTTTTTTCTAACTCTTGTTATTTTGCATGTGAATATATAAAGTATATTGACCGCTCGTGACCTAAAACACAATTAAACGATATGTTTCTTATAACTCTTGTCATTTTGCATGTGAATAAATATTGACTGCTGACCTCGTGAAACACAATTAAAGCATGTGTTTTTTTAGCTCTTGTCATTATGCATGTGAATAAATGAAGTATATTGACTTCTGGCTTCTTGAAACACAATTAAAGCATGGGCTTTTCTAAGTCGTTTCATTTTGCATGTGAATAAATGGAGTATATTATTTTATTTTTTTTAGTTTAAACATATTTATTTTAGCTCGATTGCATCGAAAGCCTTAGGCTTATAGAAACGCTCTCGAGGCTGTTTTCTGGGACTAGAACCAATATTTGGTGTCTTTGGGGGGGGATCGAAGGAACGCTCACAGTGGGGTTCAACCCGTAACCTCCCGATCGCTTGGCGGACATCATATCCACTACGCCACGGCGACCTTAGACATAGTATATTGACTGCTGGCCTCGTGAAACACAATAAAAGCATGTGCTTTTTCTAGCTCTTGTTATTGTAACTGTGAATTAATGAAATATATTGACTGCTGGCATCGTGAATAAATGAAGTCAATTGACTGCTGCCACCGCGAAACACAACTAAAGCATGTTTTGTTTTAACTCTTGTCATTGTGGATATGCATAAATGAAGTATATTGAATGCTGGTGACCTAAAACAAAATTAAACAATATGTTTTTTTTCTAGCTCTTGTCATTTTGCATGTGAATATATGAAGTATATTGACCGCTCGTGACCTAAAACACAATTAAACGATATGTTTCTTCTAACTCTTGTCATTTTGAATATGACTTAATGAAGTATATTGACTGCTGGTATCTTGAAACACAATTAAAGCATGCGCTTTTCTAACTCTAGTCATTTTGCATGTGAATAAATGAAGAATATGTACTGCTGCCACAGTTAAACACAATTAAAGCATGTTTTTTTTTCAAGCTCTTGTCATTTTGCATGTGAATAAATGAAGTATAATGACTGCTGCCACCGTGAAACACAAAGCATGTGTTTTTCTAACTCTCGTCGTTGTGGATATGAATAAATGAAGTATATTGAATGCTGATGACCTTAAACACAATTAAACGATATGTTTTTTCTAATTTTTGTCATTTGGCATGTTAATAAATGAAGTATTATGTACTGCTGGCACCTTGAAACACAATTAAAGCACGTGTTTATTTCTAACTCTTGTCATTTTTGGACTCTGATGTTCAATGCAAACGACTTTGCAACATCATTTGCGACAATGTTCCTAACTCTTGTAGTTTTGTATGAGCGAGTGTCTCACTCTTTACAAACAAGCCTAACCCTTTAAAACACGCATGACTTCAGCTAGTACGCCCGCTTGATTCCAATACACATGATTTCATAAATTCACACAGTAGATACCAAAAGAAAAGAAACATGGAACAAAGTTTCGATTTTAAGTACAGTATAAATAAATAAATAAAAGTGATATACGATATTGCATAATATAATTATAAATTATGTGTCTCTGCAGCAATATTTAGTGACAACGTAATAGTTAAGGCCGACTAACTTTTTTTTTAATTAAAACTTTCAGAATTGTCTCATACGCAAATTGTATTTTTTTTATAGAATGAACAGATCATAATTTATTATTCATAAACTTTACAGTTTCTTATGTTTACCATATCAATGATACAGCATATATTCTTGAGTATGTGAACATGCACAGAATATTGAATGAACAATACAGATAATATATAACATTATTGTGTGTTAACACACTTGAAAAAGAATACATTTATATATTTACATGAAACTGCAATCGTATGTCGGAAAACAAAAAGTGCATTAAACAACAAGCAGCGATTGTAAAGTATATTGTAAAACATTTATACATTTTTCAATTGTATACATGCATTAGCTGTTTATTACAACAGTTAGGTGAATGCGTAGTACCTCTGACATTTACGTGTGTTACATAAAACATTAATTTGTGTTCTGTATATTAAACAACTGAGTTAACACACGCTAGGTATGCTTCATCAGAATTATTTGCGAACATTATTGACTTAAGTTACTCGACCGCTCAGAGTCTGATCATTTTCCAATTATCTGTCAAATAAACTTAGAACACATAAATAACAATCGAAAAGATGTAGATAATAATAAAGAAGTATCACGCGTTAATAAATATAAATGGCGAGAAAGATTTGCAGATGCCTTTTGCGTTCATATAAAAACGCTCGTGAATGAAAATTGTACTATAGTTATAAATCTCATTAATACAAATATTGAAGCGGCTATTGATAAAATTAACGCTCTGTACTACGAGGAAGGCAAAAATATGCTATTGTTACCTGATTACAAACGCTCGTTACAGCCATTTTGGTGGGATGACCAATGTGATACTCTTAAAAAAAAAATACACATATTTACGTTAATTTCGATCTTCAAATTTAGCATCTGATTTGAAGGAGTATAAGGATCGCAGAAATATATTAAAAAATTATTGCAATACTAAAATGTTAGAGTTACAGAAAAAAATAGAGAGGAAATTTTCCAGAATCGAAAAAAAAGCGAATTTCACGTGGAAAAAAATTAAGCAAGCCAAACCGCAACAAAACATATCTACTAGTATCGAGACTTATAGATGGTATGACTACTTTCGTAGTGTATTATACAGCGATCAAACGCCGAGCATTGTTATAAACAATAACACAGATACTATAAACGATGATGTGATTTCGTTCAATGAGCCTTTTACACAAGCAGAAGTCGAATTTCAAATTCGTAAATTAATAAAAAATAAAAGCAGTGGCATGGACGGAATACCAGCTGAGTTTTTACAAAATTCTTTAATAAATATTGCACCTTTTTTAGTATTACTTTTTAATCAAATTTTTGATTCTGGTTATTTTCCTAGAACTTGGGTTCAGAGTAAAATATGTCCCATACACAAATCTGGACCTACACATATTACTGGAAATTACCTCGGAATATCTTCAACTAATATAATGTACAAAATATTTTCTGGTTTATTAAATAAACGATTATATGAAGGGGCAGAAAAAAAACAATAAATTTGATGAGTCTCAAGCAGGGTTCCGGGCCGGCTATTCAGCTATAGATAATGTTTTTTGCCTTAAGGCGATGGCTCAAAAATATTTGTCAAAAAAGGGGGTAGATATATTGCTTATATATTGACTTTAGAAAGGCATTTGATAAAATAAACCACAGTGTAATGTTTCAAGCACTTCAAAGAAAGGGAGTTAAAGGTAAACTCCTTAGGGTACTACAAAATATGTACAGTTCACTATAGTCCTGTGTTGAAGTACAAAATACAGCCGTTATTTATTCTGCTGCGAAATATAGAAACAATTGTCAAATTACTATATCAGAGTTGTTTCAATGTAATATTGGTACCCGTCAAGGGGACAAGACCAGTTCTACCATATTTTCTCTTTTTATAGATGAATTATCAGAATTGCTACGTGAAACTTGTGGTTCTGGAATTTTTATCTCAAACGAAATACCTGACATTGTATGCCTTATGTTTGCAGACGATATTGCTAGCTGTGCGGAAACAGCTTTTAAACTTCAACAACAGTTAAACGTAGTTAATCGATTTTGCATGAATACGGGAATGGAGATTAATTTAGATAAAACTGAAATAATTGTTTTTAGAAATGGCGGACCTTTAAGAAATTACGAGCGCTGGACATATCGTGGTACGAAAATAAATACCACTTCCGCTTATAAATATATGGGATTATTGTTCACAACCAAATTATCGTGGAACGCGGCGCACGATAAACTAAGCTCTCAAGCCCAAAAAGCAATTTTCTCAATTTATAGTTATAAAACGACTTTTGGAAACTTCCCAATAAACGAAATGTTTTTACTTTTTGATAGCATGGTAAAACCAATATTGTGTTACGGCTCACAGATATTGGACTATGAATATGTTAATACCATTGAAACTGTCCAAAACAAATTTTGTAAACGCCATTTGCGTGTTAGGAAAAATACAAATACCTGTCTCGTCCTAGGTGAATGTGGCCGACTGCCTCTATCGGTGACATATTTTGTTAATTGCATTAACTTTTGGTGTAAACAGTTAATGATGCCTAATAATATATTTCCGAAACAATGTTATAATATGTTAACATCAATAGATAATGCTCGGCGTAATTGCTTGGCAACGAATGTTAAATCCTTAATATTTAGATATGGTTTCGGGTTCGTATGGATCTCTCAGGATGTTGGAAATGCAGATTTATTTGTATACAATTTTCGTCAGCGTATAATTGATTGCGTAACTCAAAATTGGCACAATGACATTAGTAATGCATCAAGGGGTGACCATTATAAGAACTACAAATCTCCACTTAACACCGAAAGGTATTTGCATTTGGAAATTCCCTTAAATATAAAACAGCTTTTACCAAGTTTAGGTGCTCTAACCACAAATTAAATAGTGAAGTTGGAAGACAGTTGCATATTGCATACAATTTGAAATTATGCAATTTTTGTTTAAACGAAAATAATATGTCGATGATTGATTGTGAATATCATGTATTTTTTTCAATGTAGTAAATATGACGTTGTTCGTAGAGAATTTCTATATAACTGGTATACTGGTGGAAATAATGTTCATGACTTTTATAATCTGATGAGCACAACAGATAATGATACACTATTGAAATTATGTAAGTATGTATATCATCGTATGAATACAATTTAACACATTGATATATTGTATATGTAAAATGATGTGTACACAACTACAAACATGTGTTATGTTTTGTGAAATATACTGTGTATTTTGGGCCACAGGCCTTTATTTACCTTATAAACTGATTTGAACTTAAACTTGAACTTGAATTATTTTATGACCTTTATTAAAATGTATTCTTATTTGGTCGAACGTATTGCATGTAAACAAGGAGTGGAATTCATTCTCCACGTTTTGTTCTTATTGTCACAATCTCGTGTTTTATCTATTTAATAATATCATTTAGTTTGAATGGTTAAATTATGGGGTTTTTTAACCGCTATTCTCAAGTTTCTAGAGACGATTACATAAACCCCAAAGGTTGTCAAGCTTTATACATTACGGGGTCTGCGATGATTTATTTTAACCCAACACAGAAGCAATGATGATATATTTAAATGGAGTATTCTAGTATTGACCGTTTATCGATGTTTACGAAATGGAATATCCCTGAAACAAATATTAAATAAAATATACAAATGAACAAGAATACATATATTTAGAACATGATAGAACAATACACATACATGTAGATGTGGTTCGGCGAGTCAAAATACAATAAATGCATTATTTATAAAGACCTCGAACAATTCCAAATAATACATACATGCCATAATAATATGTAATTGAATAGTTATAAAATAAAAGGGATAGATTACCTGAGTAAATATGTAATTTTGTTCCAACAAACAGAAATTCGACACTCTATGACAGTTGACATTTACCTGCACGTGGATCAAGTGCCAGGGTTAGATAACGCTAATGTTAGTAATTCATGCATAATGGTGAACTGTTAAGTTGCTTCCCTTTGACCAGTGAAGTGTATTTTAATTTATTTTGAAAACATAAGATAAAAAATAAATAAATAGTCTGGATGTTTTGAAAATAATTTGTACATACACATTTTATACTTTACTATAAGTAATAGCGCGAGGCCATTCTTGTAACTATTAATCCATAGCACGTTCTTCCAAGACAGACAAGAAAGTAATCAAGTACCATTACAGTTTTAGACAAAAAACATACATTGTAATTAAATCTGCAATAAGACAGATTCATCTTGTTGTTATTTAAATCCCTTCAACTATTATCCATTTAATATTAAAGAATTCCTTTATCGCTTTTTATTACTTTCAACCAATACTTATGTTTGCGTACATATATGTTTACATATAACGGATATATAAAAAGTTCGCCATAAACGTCTACGTTTGTTAAGAATGTAATACTTGTAAAGGACAGTTTTGGTATAACAATAAAGTTTGAAGTAAACTTTGTTATTTTAATTTAAATAGTTTCGGAGGCAGATTTGTTTGATTCAACAGTACAGTTGTCCCTTTGTCTGCAACTTGAATATTTATCTTTGTATAATTCGTATTTAAATATTATTTTAAGGCAAGATACAAATCTATGGCCGGGAATTATTTTGTGATTTGTATTTGTGGTTAAGATGTTCATAGTGGCATTTTCTAAGAGTTCAGGCCGGCGAAAAGGTTTAAAATCAACATCACATATCTGCTTATGTATTAAACATTATTATTTCTCTCGTATTATTACTGATTGAAGTGTCATGTTAAAGGTAAAAAACACATACAGTCGGACATTGTTTTGTGATTTTAACTTAGATTGTTAAAAAGATGTTCAAAGTGGAAATGTCTAAGATTTCAGACCGAGTCAGATTTTTTTTATTTAAACGTCCATATCTGCCTTTGTTTTTATTATTTCTCTATAACTTGAAACAATTTAGCTTTAATAGTTCCTTCTATGTTTCCAACATTTCATAAACGATTGAATTTCCTTAATTAAGAATAAATTTCATTATTAAAATGAACAGTATGAAACAAAAACAGTGGTTTTATCTTTAATGATTACATAAATTTAATGTTGTAGTAAATAACAAATGTGATAGAGGCACGATCGCGTTATGTCCCCAGCTTGGATTATATACGTTAATTGATATGCCTTTGCTACCGCATGCCTCCACAAATGTCGTCGAAGATAGATGAAACGCGTCACCTTCTCAACATGTGAAATGAAAAACATACTCTATGTATTTATTTATGCTGATGTCCATCACCAAATAATTAAATATTTAAAAAAAAACAATGAGTGTTACAGTGACTAAGAATGCGAATGTTGAAAAAAAAACTTGTGTATTGATTTTAATTAAGAAATTTTATGGAACGCAAGTTTTGTCGAAACTACTATATCTAAGTGCAAAATAGTACTAACGTTGATTCGCTTGTTTTTGTATTAGGTTGGAATGATTTTATTTCAAAATATCTATAAGTTTTTTCTTACGAAAATGTATTTCATAAAAACCAATAAATACACGTATGTATCTTCTGTTTGAAACACATGATTTCCTTGCACGATCGCAAATATTGAATCAAACAAAGATAGTTAACACGACGCAATTGGTACTGGTTAAGCAAACAACCATATATACACTTTTCTCTGCTTAGTTGGAAACTTACACTGAGGGGTCAGAACATCGTTATCAATGTAATACTTCATAACTGGCTAAACAGTTTAAACACGAACAGTTCACGCTATTCAACATTTATAAAATGTATATGCTTGTTTCTAGTGGAATGTGTAGTTCAACGATGAAGCAAGACACTAATATTATAATCCACTTGATGTGCCGATCAACACCCCATAATATTTCGACACATTGTACATAGCACCTTAAAACGTGATTACATTATTCAGCACGTTTCCCTCTGGCTGGAAGAGCTTTTATGTTGTAAAAATTTCTGAATGGCGATTGTGTTGGTGGCATTTTATCCGAGCGCTCCAGAAACGCTATTGAACAACAGCTCTTTAATTTGCTCGACATCCAGGTGTCCAATAACAATGTGTATACAAGTTGTAAATGTTATTCTTTAATTAAGAAGAAAAAACATATATTAGTTTTGACTACATCCAAATTCATTTCATTTTACAAAAACTTATATGAAAGCTCTCAAACAAACATCTGAAGTAAATACCAATGAAATAAAAGTGTAATAGAAATGTTAAACGGTTCTTTTTTTTCATCCCAAGAAAATAAATATCAAATTAAAAAGTATTTAATAGCAAAACAAACATTCATAAAATGCACACAAGTTCAATCGAAAAAACCAATTACAACAAACACAAAATCAAAAACATATAATTCTACAATTAACATAACACGAAGAATTACAATACCCTTGAAAAAGGTAAATACATCCATGACGTCAATATATAAGTGGCCCTGTTAGGGGCAAGTGGCAATTAGAAATAATTAAAACTACTAAAATGATACAGTTATGTATACAAATGATAATTGATTCCTATATATGTTTCATAAGAAGTTACCACGTGGTGTTTTTGGCGCGGCCCTCACAATGCTTATTATATTTTGGTTCGTAATTTGACACAATAAACTAATACTATCGTAAGGTTTGTTTTTCAGACTGCTATACGGAATCTCGTACAACAGGATGACCAGAAAATTGTTGATAAACTATGATGAGAAAACATAATTGTATTGTGTCAAATTACGTGCCGAAATATGATAAGCATTGTGAAGGCCGCCCCAACGAACGATGTGACAACTTCTTATGAAACATGTTTAGAAAGCTGTTATCATTGGTATGCGTTAACAAAACCCTATCAACGTTCTTCTATCACACAACACATACCAATTTATTTCATACACCAGTTTTATAAATAAAACATTCAAAAACGTCAACAGAAAGCTATCAAACTTTCAAACGTCATTCTCTGGTAAGTGTAAACACAACGGAGATACGTCATTACATTCACATACATTCACATTCCAACATATCACAAGGCACGCACGAATACAATTAATAATGATAAAGTATTACTATAAAATATGCGTTCCATTGTTCTATCATGTAATCATGGCATTATCTGCATTGCTCTTTACATCATATTTAAGTAATTCAAATTACCTTAATTCAACTGCATCAAAAAGAACAATTAGTTGTATGAAGCTAAAACATGATCTATGATTTTATAATGCAACGCTAATAAACAATTATACACAATGATACGGCAAAGTTTAGAAAGCATTTACATGCATGCATTTGTCGTTCATTAAGCCTTAGTCCCATTTAGTTTACAATTGCGGCTTCCTTTCTTAATGTTCTTTCTTTCTAAAATAATTCATTAAAATGTAAACCGCTTTGACACAGACGATGGGCTTCGACAGGTTATTACTTTATCTTTACCTTCTACCTTATCTAACGCAATTATGACATACGTTATAGTGCTTGGTGAAATTAAAATTTGAATTATCGTTAACATGCCAATAAACAGTTTTATGAACGATCAATTTTTTTACAGAAATTGCATTGGTCCATGCCGTTGCGAAATGATATATTTATTACATGGGATTATTAAATTGTATTTATTGGAAAAGCACTAACAATATAAGCAATACTAGAATAGAATTGTGATGTCGCAAACGAAGCTGGTAAATAAATTAAGTATTTTCAATATAAAGTAAAACAGTGTACATGCAACGAGTACATTATGGGCGCCTCCAAGTATACGCAAATTTTAAGTACCTGAAAAGTTCATTTTACTATCAATGTTAGAAAAAATTACACAATAATACTAAACGTCAAATAAAAAACAGTGCACACAACTAAATATTCGTAGAGATTTAGTAGACATATATATATATATATATATATATTAATTTTTAATGGGGGCGGGGCTTTACAACGAAATGGGGTACCAGAATGACAAAGACGCCTGTTTATTGAACGATCGACAACGATATTGAGAAAATTATTTTGATTCTTACATGATCTGACAATCATTTCTTCCGGTAAGAAATGAGAAATATACTGTACCATGGCTTCTTTCCGGGTCTGTACTTCTATTTGAGTTTATTATTTGGTAATTAGGCATATTATAATTGACCCGTGTCGCGCGAAAATGAGCCGTATGCCATACCCCAACGGCGTGGGTCAAGATTTTACTCTGAATCAAAATACTCTGATGAGGAGTCATAATTTGTATTCATGTCTACTAATGAGATTACGAAACCGTTATCTTTATTGCGGACTATGTAGCTTCGGTATATTTAATTTTGTTGATATCCAGTAATTCTTTAGTGTTAATCAATGCAGAAGTATTGTGTTAGAATTTAAAATTCGTTCGAATATATTTCATCTTTTGAGACACTTTAACACGTTCGGACTGGATTTGAACGTTTAAATAATATCTATGCGTGTAGATCAGAAGATCGAGCATTTCGCCTCCAGAACTCGACGCTGGGTCGATTTAAAAAACATTAAACCTATAATGATTCCAGGCCTGAATATACTTAAACAGTCCTGAGTGATATTATCTTCAAAGTACATGGTTCGTCAATTATCGATCACAAATACGTACTGTGAATAACCGAAGCTGCATGACATGCGTATATCTCGTCTAATTACCATCTAATATTTGCGACGGCAATTTGATCACGGAACTTAAAGCGAAATTTTTAAATCAGATAATAAATGTTAATCTATCAGAAGCTGGCTTTATAATGGTATCCAGCGATAAAATACCAGCCAGTTTCGATCATTATTGACCTATGTAAAAGACCTGTTTGATACTGATTACATATACTGAAGAATTTAGATCGGGGCTTTGCTGCATCATGCCTGCACACTAGTTTGGAGATTATGTCACCATTTGACAAATATTGTTTTACAAAAAGATACATTATTGATATTGTACTATTCTGCATGTGGTAGTTAAGTTACGATATGTAAACGTAGCGTGTTAGAATAACAATGTTCATTTCGAAATTGTTTACAAGGAGACAAATCCTACTGACAGCAAAGACAATTTCAAATATTACCCCCTCCTTTTTTAATATACTTACTACCTTTAAATGTGCCACTTGTTTCTACATTTAAAACATAACTACCACATGGTGGAACATCAAGACCGGATCGAAAACGCAAAAAAAAAAAANTGCGTTAAACGCAATATGATCTTAAGAAAAATATATAAGTTAGTTGAACATATCAATGACGGCTTTATTATAAATAATAACTTTAAATTTATGATTTAGCGTACTTTAAACTATCTTCTTATACATGATGCAAGAGACATTAGTGTGCTTTTTAATTAGGGTACATTCGAAGTAATAAGAGTTCGTGATCTTGTTGCATAATATATGAACTTCGATAAATTGTTTATTACTTTAGTGGATTTTGACGACATAAGAGATCGGAACTTGTTTATTGATGGCCAGTGACAGTAATATGGTTTCAAATATTGTTTTCTGATTGTGGTATAAGCTGGACATACAAGTAAGAAGTGGTATTCACTTTCGATTACTTTCATATTACAATATTTGCACAATCTATTTTCTTTTGGGATATTTTCATGTCGTCCTTTCTCAATCGCAAGATTGTGTGCGGATATTCTAAACTGAGTGAGGGCAATTCTAAATCTTGTTACGTTTATGCGATTAAGATATGTCTCAAATTCAAAATCTTCCTTATAGGTGCTATAAGAGGCTAGTCGATTTGAATTATTAATGTTTGAGTACCACGACTGTTTAAAGATATCATATATTCGATCTGATATAATTTTTAGGTCGTAATCATTTGGTAAAACTTCGTTTTGATTCCACCAGATATGTGCTAATCCAATATTTTCTAGTAGAGATTTTATTTCAAAGGCCCAGTTTTTATTTCCGTATGTGATATTTTCATCAGCGTCCTCTTTTAACATATGATAAATATTTCTTGTTAATAATTTGTTATTCGGGTTTATTGTTTTTATCCAGTATTTAAGTACTTTTAGTTTTTGTTTTATAATAATTGGGTACCTTCCTAATTCTCCATATAGACCATCTGAATTTGTTGATTTTCTAACTGTAAGGATTTTCCTGAGAAATTTTCGGTGTACTAGTTCTATATCGTTACTTTCTTTCAAACCCCATATTTCCGCTGAATATGTTAATTTTGTACCTACTAGACTATCAAATAAGTTGCATTTTTCTTTAGTGCTTAGTCCTAACTGATTAAAAACGATAAATAGGTTATGGAGCGCTGACTGTGAATGTTTTGCAATATGTTTCTGTGTTCTATTCCAATGGCCGTTTTTAAAGAGATGCACACCGAGATATTTAAATGAAGTGACAGTTTCTAGTGTAACGTTGTTAAATACAAAATCATAATTCGTATGCCTTCCATTTTCGAAAATCATGATCTTAGTCTTTTTAGTATTGACAGATAGGCGCCATTGTTGGCAGTAATTTTCGAGGTCTTTAAGCAAGGACGAGAGCGCTTGCGGAGTATGTGCGAACAAAACGGCATCGTCGGCAAAAAGTAACAGGAATAGCTTTTGGTTTTCTAACGTGAATAGTCCGTCTATGTTTTCGTTAATGTTAGTGAGAATATCGTTTACGAAGAAGAGAAAGAGTAACGTTGAGCTTTGATCACCTTGTTTTGCCCCGATGTTTGACTCGAAAAACGGCGAGTACGTAGAATTATATCGCACGCATGCTTTAACGGTACTGTACATACTTCTGACCGCGTTAACGAATTTGGAGCTGATATTTTCATTAATAAGTTTCTGGAAAATAAATGTTCTCTCCAATTTATCAAAACATTTCTCAAAATCCACGAAGGCGCAATATAATTTCATTTTTTGACTAAGTGTTTTTGTAATTATAGAATGCAGAACGAAGATGCAATCTATTGTTGATTTACCCTTTTGGAAACCAAATTGGTTTTTTATGATAGTTTCATGTTTTTCGGACCATTTCGTCAAACGATTTAAAAGTACAGTTGAATATATTTTTGGAAGGATATTAATTAAAGTGATTCCTCTGTAATTCGCTTCATCTTCTATGTTTCCGCCTTTGAAGATAGGTACAATTATGCCCTCTCCCCATGACTCCGGGTATTCGCCATTGTCGAGTAGTCTATTAAATAACTTAAGAATAAACGGTGCTAGTTCGCTGGTTGCGCATTTGTAAACTTCTGCACATAGTTTATCAATACCACCATTTTTGTTGTTGTTTTGTGAACGTATTGCTTTAATGATTTCCTCTATGCTAAATTCTCTATCTAATTCAATATCTTGGGTGTTTACGGTGTGTTCGGGCAAGGCATTTTCGGGGGTTTCTTCAGTGGAGTAAAGGTTCTTAAAGTGCTCGTACAGGCTAGACGTACTTAAATTATTCGCTTTGTTTTGTACTTTTTTGTACTGTTTATTTACTTTTTTCCAAAACTCTTTAGGGTTCGATTTGCTCAATTTCGAAAGATAGTGCGTTTCGTGGGTCTTAAATTTACATTTTGCTCTGCGCTTTGTACGTGTGTATTTAGTTTTTGAGTTTAAGAATGCATGTCTTTTAATTGCATTGGTTTTATCCTTAAGAAATATATTTCGATATTTTTTAAATTCCGAACTTGCTAAACGGCATTCTTGGTTAAACCAGGGTTTTTTGTTATCATTATACGATTGTCTTTTATGAGAGGAGATGTACTTTTTCCCAAATACTTGGGCAGCACCTGTTTCCAAAATGTCCATAAAATGTGAGGATATTATATTAATATCACTCCCAGTATCGATTTGATCTGCCAACGAATTTATGTTTGCTTGGTTTTCAATCAAATAAGATTTGAATTGTTCGGCTTTTAAGACATCCCATGGGATTTTATAGTCATCGTTGTTTGGTAGTGTACATGTGGGTATTTGGTGTTTAGACTCTAGGCAAAATACTAGCCCCGAATGGTCCGAAAATTCATTTTGATCTAATATATCAAAATACGAAACGCAGTCAAAATCACGGATACTTAATAAAAGGTAATCTACAACGCTACTCCCACTGTATGAATGAAATGTAAATTCTCCGATGTCGCGGTCATTATGCAGTCGACCGTTACCGATTATAAGTGAACTTGATTGACAAAACTCGATGAGGCGTTTACCGTGCGCATCAAGCACGTGATCTTTACTTACTCGCGGCGGGATGTAAACATTGTTTTGTAATGTCACGTCATCATCGATATATCGATCAAAGTCTAAAACATCGCTCTCACTCGAGGTTCTGCTATTTAAATCGCCCGTAATTAATATCTTTCCGTGGATTTTATATCGTTCTATATCGGATTCTATGATTTCAAAATAATCAATATCGCTGCTATTGAGATTCGAGGTTTTTGGTGGGATGTATGCATGACATAAATACACATCTTGATCAAAGTTAAACATAGTTTTACAACATTTTATCCAAAATATACCTAATTTATTTTTATCAACTATTTTAATTTTGTTTTGTAAGTCATGTTTATAATATAATGAAATACCTCCACTGTATCGTCCTTTTGTGGTGTTTGCACTTTTATTTCCTAGCATATGTTCACTTTTAAACCCATTGATGTCCAGATTGACACACGTGTTAGGGGATAGCCAAGTCTCTGATAAAAATATAATGTCATATGATGTTATTACACTTAGGAAATCTGGGTCATTTATTTTGCGAGCAAGTCCGTAAACGTTCCACGACAGGAAGCTGATGTCCTTCTCATGATGTCCCTATTGTCTAATGTTGATGACGTTTCCGTTGACGTACTTATGACGTAATTCATTGTTGATGTAGAGCTTGTTGCCTACCATCCGTGTTTTTTCCCTTCTGGATTCCGCTTCCTTGGCGAGGGGATGCAGAGCGTTTCTGGCCTCTCCGATTTGTTGTGGCCATTGGACGCCGACTCCAATGTTACGCTTCGTCATTTCCGCTTTGATTTCTGTGTCAAACGATTTTTGACGCACTGTCTCTCTGTCGTTGTATCTATGGAATTTGGCTGTGTCATTTGTTTCCAAATATTACCCATATAAAAAGTAGCTTAATATTTGAGAGCGTCAACAAGTTGGACTAGGAGTTGGATTATTGCAACTAATAATGTCTAATTGCTACTTCAATCTCACGTACAATTTTGACTGATGATGATCAAGTCTATAGTGTCATCCGTGTTGCCTTACAAATACATGTTTTAAGTAGACATAACAGCGAATTATAAGCTATTTGTTCTATTCTACATAGCATTATTTACCACTGTATCTGTTAACTTAAGGTTGATATTTCATTGACCAAAATGACAGTCATTAAGAGAAAAGTTAAACTGGTTAGTTAATTAACCGATTATAAGGTTGCACACAACTTACATAATACTTTATTATTAAACTATATTGACACTATCGGCTTTATTGGGAATTTCAGATTTTTTTTTTAATTTTCCTAATTTTTCGAAAAAATGAATTGTTGCGGTAATTGTTACTTTGACCACGGATTTCCGTATTTCTTGAACCACAGCGGCAGGTAACACAAGGAGACCAGCCTTCAACTGTTTTTTTAACTGCATGTGGACTGAATAACAAATTATAGTTTTTGCGATAATTTTACACGCAGGTGGAAAAAGTTCGGTCTTAAAATAATCATTTTTTTATTTAAGAAATAGTTTATATATATATGTATATAAATATTAATTTTAAATGGGGGCGGGGCTTTACAACGAAATGGGGAAACAGAATGACAAAGACGTCTGTTTATTGAACGATCGACAACGATATTGAAGAAATTATTTTGATTCTAACATGATTCTTCCGATGAGAAATATGAAATATACTGTACCATGGCTGCTTTCCGGGTCTGTTCGTCATTTGAGTAAATAATTTGGTAATAAGGCATATTATAATTGAGCCTTATGCCATATCCCAACCGTGTGTGTTAAGAATTTACTCTGAATCAAAATACTCTAATGAGGAGTCATAATTTGTATTCTTGTCTACTAATGAGATTTCGAAACCTTAATCTTTATAGCGGACTATGTAGCTTCGGTATATGTAATCATGAAGATTTCCAGTAGTTCTTAAGTGTAAAACAATTCAGCAAGTTTTGTGAAAGAATTGGAATTTCGTTCGAATATATTTCATGTTTTGAGACACTTTAACCCGTTCAGACTGGATTTGAACGTTTAAATAATATCTATGCATGTAGATCAGTAGATCGAGCATTTCGCCTCCAGAACTCGACGCTGGGTCGATTTAAAAAACATTAAACATATAATGATTTCAAGCCTGAATATACTTCAACAGTCCTGAGTGATATTATCTTCAAAGTACATGGTTTGTCAATTATCGATCACAAATTCGTACTGTGAATAACCAAGGCTGCATGACATGCGTATATCTCGTCTAATTACCATCTAATATTTGCGACGGCATTTTGATCATGGAACTTAAAGCGAAATTTTTAAATCAGATAAAAAATGTTAATCTATCAGAAGCTGGCTTTATAATGGTATCCAGCGATAAAATG
>VMBQ01000180.1:418640-438976 GCA_007657795.1 Dreissena rostriformis
GACAGACAGGCAAAAAACAATATACCCCCTTTTTTTAAAAAAAGGGGCATAAAAATATCCCTTTAAAAATTATTACTTCCCTTGTGAAAATGATCTGTACCTGCCAAATGATAACTAGAAATTATCTCCCTTTAAAGATTGTTACTTCCCTTGGATTTTGTTTTTTGACCTTTGACCTTGAAAGATGACCTTGACCTTTCAGCACTCAAAATGTGCAGCTCCATGAGATAAACATGCATGCCAAATATCAAGTTGCTATCTTCAATATTGCAAAAGTTATGGCCAATGTTAAAGTTTTCGGACGGATACACAGACTGACAGACAGACGGACTGACAGTTCAACTGCTATATGCCACCCTACCGGGGGCATAAAAATATTTAAAAAATACAGGTGTGGGAAAAAATTTGACACAAAAAGTACAGTTGCTGGAAAATTTATCTTCAATATTGCAAAAGTTATGGCCAGTGTTAAAGTTTTCGAACGGATACACAGACTGACAGACAGATGGACTGACAGTTCAACTGCTTTATGCCACCCTACCCGGGGCATAAAAATATTGTTTAAATACAGGTGTCGGAAAAATGTTGACACAAAAAGTACTGTTGCTGGAAAATGTAGAGACACTAAAAATATTGCACTGATGATCGGATACAGGTATGAAATGTGTATAATTGCAAGTGCTTGTAAAATACCATGCCATGTAGTATACATTATTTCAAGGTGAGAAAATTGCGTGGCCAGTCCGGGACTTAACTTGACTAAGTTCAGACTGTGACATACACCCCCACTCAATTATGTATTGGTCCTTGTCAATACAGAGATTAGGTTTTAATATATAATTAACATTTGGCCTCCGTAAGAGTATACCCAGGTAATGTCACGGTCCCCCGTTTTGCGCCAAATGTCACAGGGTGAGAAAATTGTGTGGCCAGTCCAGTACGCGAACCTGGGACATCTCGAGTACAGGGCGAGTTCTCTCCCGACTGAGCTAACTGGGCCACCACACAACTACTCCCCTAACGTAACTAAGTTCAGACCGTGACAATATGTTTCACTTTAAGCTGTTTGATGAAACCATTGTCTATTACCGGTATACATAATACAGGGATGGAAACTAACTTTTTGTAATTGGTTGCCCACATGGGCAACCATCTTTAGTATTTTGGTTGCCCAGCTACACATATATATGGACGTGTAGTATAATTTGAGAATAAGACATCAAGCTTAAATGGATAATGGAAATCAAGTTGGTTCTTTTATCCACCCTCCCTTCAAAACACAAAACAAAATAATGATAAAAAATTATAATATGTTGTGCTTTTTGTTTATGTATTTTGTTATATTCCATATCTATACTTTTAGTAAGAGCAATTTTCCAAAACTCGTTAATAAAGTATTTGTATCACTTTAACTGTATTTTTAATCAGTACACATGCACTCATGATCGAACACTCTTATTTGTAAGAATATCTTTTCAAATTCCATTTCATGATACAGTCTTTATGTAAAATCGATGCTTATGCTGCAATGATAATTATACGTATGTGGAATCATAATGCATTTTATTATGATTGTGACGATCTTCGTTATTATTAACAATACTAACCAAATCTTCAGTCTCTTTCTGCTACTTGTCATATAACAATCTCTTTGATCAGTGTTGAGTGTTTTTATGCCCCCTTTCGAAGAAAAGGGGGCATATAGTTTTCGCACTGTCCGTCAGTCGGTCAGGCTGTCAGGCCGTCAGGCTGTCGGTCTGTCACACTTTCGTGTCCGCTCTCTAATTCAATAGTTTTCATTCGATTTTTACCAAACTTGATCAGAAGTTGTATCCAGACAATATCTAGGTCAAGTTCGAATATGGGTCATGCCGGGTCAAAAACTATGTCATGGGGTCACTTAGTGCATTTTAAGGATTTAGCATGGTGTCCGCTCTCTAATTGAAGTAGTTTTCATCCGGTCTCCACCAAATTTGGTTAGAAGTTGTGTCTAGGTCAAGTTCGAATATGGGTCATGTCAGGTCAAAAACTATGTCACGGGTTCACTTAGTGCATTTTAAGGATTTAGCATGGTGTGTCCGTCACACTCTTCGTGTCCGCTCTCTAATTCATATAGTTTTCATTCGATCTTCAACAAACTTACTCAGAAGTTGTATCTAGACAAAATCTAGGCCAAGTTCGAATATGGGTCATGCCAGATCAAAAACAAAGTCAGGGGGTCACTTAGTGCATTTTAAGGATTTAGCATGGTTTCCGCTCTCTAATTGAAGTAGTTTTCATCCGATCTTCACCAAATTTGGTCGGAAGTTTTGTCTAAATGCTATCTAATTTTAAATGTGGGTGATGCCCATGGGTCATGCCGGGTCAAAAACTATGTCACAGGTTCACTTAGTGCGTTTTAAACATTAAGCATGATGACCGCCTCTCTAATGCAAGTTCTTTTCATCCGATTTTCACCAAACTTGGTCACAAGTTTTATCTTGACAATCTCTTGGCCAAGTTTGAACATGGCCCCTTCAACTTGAGGTCAGCGTTCACGTTTTGAAATCTGCGACCGCGACCCAAAAAAGGTTCATAACTACTTTGTCTTGAGCTTTGCTTTAAACATAATTTTTATGCCTCCGGTAGGGTGGCATATAGTGATCGCACTGTCCGTCCATCTGTCCTTCTGAAATTCCGTCACACTTGCGTTTAGGTTTCGAAAAAAAAATCATAGCAGCGCAGTAGGGGGCATTGTGTTTCTGACAAACATATCTCTTGTTTTATGTAACGATGATTAGTAATTGTTTAGTGATTGGATTGTATTACTGTCAGGAATTTTACACATTCGGGTTTGCGTTTTTTGTATGGCATCGAAGAGAAAAATATAGTGTCCGCACTGTCAATTCTTTTGGTTTCCGCTCTCTGACTCAACATGTGTTCATTTCAAATGTAACCAAACATTTGGAAAATGTTTTAAGCATAAACCCAGCCGAATCTAAACAGGCACTATGGAGCAAGCGCAATAACCACATGGCTGCATTTAAGGTAAATGTCATACTAAGTTGTAAAGGTCAAGATATAAAAGCTGACATTCACAAAATCAATATTCTGTGTAGAAGTGGTATTTTTTGCCCAAAAGACATGTTATTTCGCATATAAGAAAACAAACATGCAACAAAAAACAAACGCCAAATGTGTCAAAACAGTAAATTACCACGGTTTTGTCAGTCAAATTCAATCTAGCCTATATGCAGTCTCGTTATTAGACCGACCCCCGTAATTCTGTAGTCATTTTGTTATTATACGTTACGAACAGTTTGAGTGTTATATGTTACTTTAAACATTTACGCCAAATTTTAGGCGAGTTTTAATAATACTGAGTAATTAACAACGGACAGCACTAGCAAAGCCAGTCCAATACTTTTAAGGTATAGTTATAGCAGTAAGATGACGACACTTTTTTAACATGAGTATTTCTGTTGTTTAGGGATACATCTCTACTCTCAAGTGTAGCTATTATATTTACCGAAGTCTTTTTTCGCTTATGTAGTCCTTTTGTTGAATATCTATACTTGTAAACTTTGAATTGTTAATGATAATCATGGCTTGCACATTAGTGAAACATTTGAAACTAAACGGCGCAGCGGATTAACTGTTCGTTTCATATTTGGGCAAAATTTGTCCTGCAAAATGTGCTTGCATGTATGTTTATGTATGTTTTTGTCCCAAGCAGTATTCTGCATTTCGTTTTTTATCTTAAAATAGTGTGCCTGTTTACTAACGTACGCGGCTTTATAGTCCTCGCACCTAGACACGTTTTGAGTGTAAGCGAGTATATTTTAAAGTTGCAATTTTATATTTTGGTACTAACGGTTAGATAAAACTTTCATGGAGGTAGCCAGTGTTTTAATAGTCCGAGGTTTCGCTCTTAATCGCTTATATTGTTGTGAATGTGAACAGGGGGTACGCTGTGTCAACCTTAAAGCCACATAAACACTCAAAATCAACGAATATTTCGTAACATTTTTCATGAAAAAAGTTAACCCATACAAAAAAAGTTTTCCTTATAGCAATAAGCAAAATGTCAATGCTAGATGTGGTATGGTAACATAGATTTAACAAGATACAAGTTTCTCTTTTAAATTTTTTGAGTGACAATAGAAATATTTTGAGAACTATTCGATGACTTTGAGTGTTAATGGGGCTTTAAAACCGGTGCGCCGATAGACGTCAAGGGTGTGATCCATTAATCGTCAATGTGTACTTCATAGTGTCAGTTGATACATTCTTAACATAGTGTCCGAAACAAAAGAACTTTATTAACACAAACCACTGTTATTTGTAAATAATACATCGTCTTTTACAAACATGCCGTATACTCATCTAAGCCATTGCACGCAAGTCGTATACCATACATTAAATTTCATAATAAATGCTATGCAAACACGGAACTGACTCTGCTTCACATCAACACAAACACAATGCGAACCAGTTATGTTAGTTTTTTTTTCGTCGGTTATTCCATAATGTTCATGTACCCACCAGACAGTTGGTGGACAAGCTCATTAACATTGAAGTTAACAACATCAGTGTCCACTTCTTCGCAATAAAAAACAAAAGCACATCTTTGTTGAGGCACGAGGCGATGATTGTTTACAAGAGCAATATCCAACGGCCTCAGATATAACGGGGACTTTACCTTGTTGATGGATTTTATTTTATGAACCAATCGGAATGATATCCGTTTTAAAATGGCAACTTTCCGTCGTCCATCAATTACGGCAACCGCGCAAATATCAACGAGAATCTCCTCCAGGTGCACGCTGAACGATCCCATCACATCCAGACTCCTCCGCCCCTAGTGATGGAATCCTACCGGTTGCATGTTCCTCAACACGATGTTCTTCATCTCTGAAAATGTACAGAGTATTATTGACGAAATTGTAGATTACGAAAGATGAGCTTATCTGATAATACCATGTTATGTTTTTATCAAAATTAAATAGAAATGCATAAACGCATCGTCGTATTCTCTGTTAATGATATTATTAATGATATAATCATAAACATAATCACTATAGCCTGCATAATCATTATCATCCTCATCAAAAAGTTATTTTAACATTATTTTTTTAGTAGTAGTAGTAGTATCAGTATTATTACAATTAGTAGTAATAGTAGTAGTAGTAGTGGTAGTAGTAGTAAAAGTAGTAGAAGTAGTAGTAGTAGTTGCACCAGCAGCAGCAGCAGTAAAAAGTATTAATTAGTAGTAGTGGTGGTAGTAATAGTAGTAGAGTATGCACCAAGATAGCACGTACATGTACATAGAAAATGGCGGTAATTTTACAATTTGGTAACTACATTCTCGCAAAACGTATCCCTACTAAGAAATTAACTAACCCAATGTTCATAGTTTCTTCCGGCATTTGTTTATTGTTACATGTCCGATTTTGCTTTGCCAGTTTCCGCCTTTCGCCTTTCTCTCTCTTCTTTGTCTAGGTTTACTTCTTCTGTTTCCTTTACTTGTAATATTATTCGTTCCTTTTGACGATTTCTAAGCAGCTCGCTTTCGTTTCACTTCTCTTTGGACCTTTTTTTAGTTCTTTCCATTGTCTGTAGCTGTTTTTAAACTTGTTCGTTTGTTAAATCGTTCGCTTTCTGCATTTTGCTATTTGCCTCGTTTCCAATCGATGTTACTAGGATTATCTTTTAGTTTGGGTGAAAAAAAAGGCCAGCTTTTTACTAATGGGTGATGTTTACTACCGCTTTTATTATTTGGTTAATGATTGCTTTTGTCATAGTTGCAGACATTGTTTCTAAAGGCTTTGGTTACAGTTAAAGTTGTACTCTTAGACACGAGATCAAGGTTCAGTGACTTCAACTTCTGAAATACGGTGTCATTGTGTAAATAAAGTTCGAAATTAAGACACTCTTCATATTTTGACCTCTTCCTGATTGTCAACGATTGTTCAACAGTCACCAATGCTAACGATGATGTGCACGACGTGGTTGATTTATCGCTTTCCATTTTAGTCCCTCTGTTAGTTGTCTACTCAATATCCAATTAAAGTATTCCGTTGATCCCAACAAAAAATCTTAGCTCTCTAAACACGTCTAATGAGTGCACTTCTTGCAAACAATCATTCGATACATTCAATACAGAAGTATTTTTTAATAAATCTGGACCGCATGACGTATCAGACTCTTGGGTTTTAACTGTTTGGCTTTTAGACGTCTGTGCCAAGTCGATATTTTCTGCGCTGATATCATCACATGGTCGATGATGAAGGTTTTTGTCGATCGAGTTGGGGTCCAACGGATATATTCAGACGTCTTTGACGATGGTGTTCATTGTGAATTATTCTTCAGCGATATTCTTGAAAACACTACACTCGGCGCCCAAAGATCCAACTTGACAAGCTGCGCCTGCTAGTAACTTTAATATACTAAAGCTGATGAAACATGAATTACATACAAAATATTATTAAGGTGAACAATTGTAAGTTGTTTGAGTAAATGTGTAGAAATGTGAAGGTTCGCAAGCAAATAAAAATGTAGATACATGTAAAAAGACAGTACCGTACGTGTTAGTAATCTTAGAATTGTATAAGAAGACTACTGAAGTAATAAGTGAGTTTGCATTTTTTTTGTTGGTTGAATAGTTAAGTAAATCATCAGTTTATTCATTTTGAGTTTGTTCCTAGGACATGACTTTCGCCGTTTCAATCTTCATCTTCCTTTACACTGATATGTCCCGAGGCTGAAACATGTGGGGGCTTCCCTCCACACCACAAGACCACAAAAAAATGAAAATATTTCAGTACCAACTTAAAAGCTGGACATTGCAGCTATAATTCAAGATTCAACCCAACTTTCGCGAGTCTAAATTGTATATTAGATAGGAGTACTGAGACACATTCCGTGTCCCCACATAATGCCTCTCAGGCGCGGAAGGACCTCAAAAACTTCGAAAAACACACACACACCGCTTGGACGTCGAAGTTAAACATGTTATGAGGTAAACTTAAACATTCACAAAGGAGCCTAACGACAATATGGTCGCGTTACAGAGAATAAAACAAAGCAAGGCTTGTCACCATAGGATGACATATGCCCCCTTTTCCCACATTTTTCGAAACCTAAAGGCAAAGTGTGACGGAATTTCAGACGGACGGACAGACAGAGGGACAGTGCGAGCACTATATGCCCACCTTCGGGGGCATAAAAAACACGAACATTGTAAAAACACGAGCATTGAACAAAACAGTTCTGTAGTCAGATCGCCAGCGACGTTCGATGTACTTTTCACCTATCAGAACGAAGAGTTTTTAATACATGGATACCATTTAAAATGATAGAAATTTGCTTGTGAAATGCATGTCGGCGTAACAGACAGTCAATATAATGACGCGTCCAAAAATCACACACTTAGGAAAACAATGTGCATATAATTTATTGCATCTTATATATATTTTACAACACGTTATGGTGTTGCACTTTTGTGATGCCGTTAACCTTTAAGTCTTTAAGTATATGTGAAAAGGCAGCATGAATACAACATAAATAATGACAATAAAATACACTTGCAATGTGAATAATTTAGTTGTGAAATATTTAGTTAAAAAGAAAACAAGGCTGTGTTTAATCAACAGGTAACGTTCTTTAAACAGTAAATGTGTAACCCAGTACTGTATAGGACGGTCTTGTTTGTTGAGTGTATGCTTGTTGTACAGGTGAGGCATAGTCTGCGAATAGTTCTAAAAAAACAAACACATATGTGTTAGGAATCATTTATTTGTATACTAAAAATACATGTGAACTTGAAATATAAACAGTGTTGGAAAGATCAATGAATTTCTGACCAGAAACACTGCTGCTGAACGTTATAAATTGACACTGTCAACATTTATGATTTTTAAATACACTCCGTCATACAAGGTATTGCAAATCGTAACACATTAGTTCCAGGCTTGTTTAAAATCAATAACATGAATTGTTCAAATTCAAACACATTATTAAAGAGGAATGTTCCTAAATGCAGACATTAAGTTAGTCAATTTTAAATCATGTCAGCGATTGTATCATTCCAAACAACAATATTCGATTAGCTCAGAAGTTTCATGAAACTATTACAAACAAAAAACACAAAGGGACATCTTAAAACAATAAAAATATACACATTCATTGAATGTTTGTCGAATTACTCAACAATAATTTCTTAAAGAAATGTTTATTTAATTTTGTTCAAGGTAAAAGTGTGGATACAAAATCATGCATCACATACTGACTAGATTACAGATGACCACATTACTGTTACTAATGATTTTTTATTAACACACATTCTACATGTTGTCAAGGAAACTGTTAATCACAGCACTACTGTTGAGCTACATCAAGGAATAATACTGGACAAAGGACAGCATCAAACAAACTTCGAAACAGAGCCTATGACTAAGAACTTCTATAGCTCAAATAGACTTGATAAATTTGCAATATTGACCCATGAAATACATTCAGGGCACATTAATATGGGGTCCCATGAAGAAAATAGTGTAGCCAAACTTTTTTTTTCAGCCAAATGTGCATATTTACGGTACAGCCATTTATTAATTAATTAAATGGCAGAGTCATCAACTGCCATTGTTTAATGATACAAGTGTCTCTTAATTTCATTAAATTTGAGACTAAGTAAAAACTGTACAATACTGAAACATTGACACATCTTTCTGAATTCGATTGGCTAATATATTAAGCATGTTTGTGCTTTGACCCATTGACACATCCTATTTAAAATTGATAATAAACTTATATAATTTGCATATTTCTAAGTCATTGAATTTGATCAGCTAATATTTTTTGCATATTTGCATATTTGTGATCGGACCTTTTGATATATATAAGTGAAGGATTGAGAGCCTTTGTAGTCATGGGAAGACAACGGATGCCCATTGTTGTTATGCAATATCAGCAGCCATGTTCCTAGTGGTGTCATCAGTAATAAACAGACAGGGCTGCAAGTCAGTAACAACAACTAAAGGTTAAGTGTGAAACTGTTCTATCTGTGATACATTTCATTTTTTCAGATACAACATTTTCACACTCACCTGTCATTTTTTGCAACAGTCTACAGCATCCTACATCGAACACAAAATTGAACTACACTATGGAAAGAAACAAATGTTAAAAATGTGTTATAAGATTATTATCACAAACAATTTATGTATTAAACATTTTTCAGACAAAAATAAAAATGTGTCGGTAGGACACGGATGCAACCACCTTCCGCGTATACTTTTAAAATTGTATTTCTTTGTATAAAAAGGGGACACAACTTTGGTTGTGTCGAAAACATAAGATCCAAAATATGGAGCTGCAAAAGTTCACTTTTATACTGGTAAATATGTTTGTTAAGTGTCAGCCTGCTATCAGCAATACTTTTTGAGTACTTTTTCCTAAAAAAGGGACTATAACTCTGACCATGTAAAAAATATCTGACCCAAAATACGATAGTCTGCAAGTTCATATTCTGCTTAATATGTTTGTACGTACAGAAGAACAGACTTACAAGGGCAAATCTATGTGCCCCCCCCCCTGCTCTTTCATGAAATGGAGGCATAAAAATGGAATACTTGATTAATTAAAATGTTTTTAATTGTTATTGACAGATTATAGTACCCAAATATTTGAATTGAACTATATTATTCATGAAAAAAACTTTGACAAACAACAATGAGCAATAGAAAAATTATGTAGTTTTCCAAGCAACACATTTTTGGCAGGGATACATTGAGATCTACAAGGAAACCATGTTAAAGCAATGCAATACATTCTAGATTACTGCCACCACATCGGTATAGACAGTAACAACTGTAAATGCAACTGAAACTCAAAATGTACCAAACTATATTAGGATAAACACTATAAATGCTAATCTGAAAGTATGTTAATAAACATATCGTGGTTAAGATTGAATTTAGTATCTAGGTAATTAACGCAGACATATTTGTTATGAAACCAGAGAAATATTCAAGATTAGCATGTTGCAAAAACTGCCAAAACAATGGAAGAACATTGAACATTGAACAATCAACCCTCTTACACCACTTTTAGTTTCACGTCACTACCCGACGCCTGTTTCATCCTATTGATACGACTGCAATAGAAAGAACATATTGAAGTGGAAATAACAGATATGGCTTATATAAACAGAAAGTTTTCTTTATACTTTCTTAAAAAAAAAATCCAAAAAATCCATTTGTAGAAATAAACCAAACGCATGCCTTGAGATTCCATGAAGGAGTCTCCACGAAAGTCATAAATCCATTACTGGCCACAAGGTCTGGTCATCTTGCAATTATTTTTGTTCTGGACTTTATTTTAGTTTCAAGTCAAATACAAATAAGGTATTTTACCAAAAAATTAAACGCCCATGAGGGAAATTATTTTATTTAAATTTTCTGCCATCATACGCGGATTTTACAATCGGGACTTTTTTTCCCATATTGTGATGGCCCCCTCATTTTGTGAAACAAGAGTCACAAACTGTTCAAAATTGTGGAAATATGAGTTGTGAACTGTTCAGAATTGTAAAAAAAATGAGTCATGAACTTTTTTAAATTGTGAAAATTTGAGTTGCAAACTTCTCAAATTTGTTACAAACGGCCATTCTCTAAGAAGGAAAAAAAAGCCCTGACAATGTTTGACAGACTTTTGTGGAGACTGATGCGGTAATCAAGTTTGTCAAATTAAAAAATGTTTAATGTTTAAAAAAAAATTTTTTTTTTTTCGTTTCATTATATTAACCATTATTACTGCATTATGAAGACGAAACAAAATGAGATTTAAAAGTAAAAAAAACTGAGAAATAACTTGACAGTCAAACCTGCCAGACAAGAATCAGTGAATTCCTTACATAATACAACTGATGAAAAAAAGTCAAAATCAACTTGAAATTAAATATTTTATTTCAAAAACTGTCATTCAGTTATTTTGATCTTCATCAGAAGAAAATGATACCAATATTGTCAGTCGGCAACTGCAGCATCAATATATGACATACAATTTTGCACTTTTTTGAAGATCTTGTAGCAATCGATGTATAATAAAGCATATCTGGGTAAATAGAGAACACTGAAATAGTTTCAAACCGCCACCTTGAGTGTCCTGCGTACTTATACATAATATGTTTGTACATTTTTTTTCTTGTATACATAAATACAACAATTCTAAACTACACATGATAAAACTACATGTTTAACATGGCTACATGATAACAAGGTGTGTGTATGTTCACCTACCATCACTCAAAAGTTGCACAAGAGCTACAGACTTAAGCCAACTGGTACTGGAACTAAGAAATTCTAGAAACACAACCTCTTCAAAATCAAAACTGTTGACATCTCTCAACAAAAACATTGACCATTTTCAATAATAATCAACTATCACCTACAAAACATGCATAGAAATGTGGAGATGCCACACCTACTCCAGAACAAAATCTACAACTCACAAATTTCACCGTCATATGATTTCAATACATAGTTACTTCATAAGTTTTGCTATGTATGCACTGTCATATGATTCAAATACATAGTGACACAATAATTTATGCTATGTATGAGATTCCTTTATCAGTTGCTGGCTGAACAGCCAATACTTCCAACCCCCAACCCCCTTGTGACTGACAATTCTCCCTGTTTACTCATCAATGGTGTCATTGATAGGGTTCTCAGACTTGGGGCTGGTGCTTTCAAACCTGGTAGGGCTGGTGGAGTAGCTTCCCTTGGGTAGGTCTGCCTCCTCCATTGACATACTGCGTGTCCTCATGTTCAGCCTGGCGAGATCTGTATCCATCGAGCCAGACCTTGAGACTCGCGGCATCGGGACTCCACCCACTGTAAGCAATAGGGACAGTGTATAGGTCCAGTGTACAGATAGGGTAGAATGTTTAACTGTTTTATCAATAATCTGACTGCAATACTGGTGAATGTTTGGGTATCAAATAGTGAAGACCAGATAAGATTTCTCTATCTAACAGTGTGAAATGCTTTTCAATCAAAATCCAAGTTTCATTAAGATTGGACTGTAAATGTGACTTCTATAGTGTAAACAAGGTTTTACTTCAGCCATATAAAGAAAAATGCCCGGACACGTTGTGCTCAGGTGGGCGAAAAAACTTAGTAGAGGACCACTAGACATGTAATAAACCAAATATTTAATCTCTAACCCTTGATTTTTCAGAAGATTTAAGCAGTTTTCATTTAAAAAATTGAATTTCAGCTTTGGTGACCTACATATGCAAGGGACAGAAACGCTTCAAACAACTTTGAAAAAGTTTCACCTAAGGATCATTCCTTTAAAGTTTTGTTAAAATCTGCCCAGCAGTTCAGGAGGAAAATTTGTTGAAAGAATGGGACTCCATCATGCACTCATGAACGGACTGAAAAAGATCGGACATCAAAGCATCTTTAATATGATGTTTAACGTCAAAAAACAAACCTTTGGTCTATGTGGTTTGCAAGCTTTTTTTTAAATTCTCATTATATACATATAAGTAAAACAAGTGACCCCCACATCGGGGCAAACTTTGACCCCAGGGGCAAGATTTAAACAAACTTTGTAGAGGATCACCATGTGATATTACATGCCAAATACCACACCTGGAGCCTTGCAGTTTGAGAGATTTTTTTCTCAAAGTTTTCACTACATACATATCAGGAAATCACTTGACCCCCAGGGAGGGGCCCATTTTCACCCCAGCTAAATAATTAGAAAAGACTTGGTAGAGGATCACCATACAATATTAACATACCAAGCCTCTACAATTCTATTTCAGATATATAAAAAAATTGTTATGTACAGGCCGCGCTCTGAGAAAAGGGGGTTTAATGCATGTGCGTTAAGTGCCGTCCCAGATAAGCCTGTGCAGTCTGCACAGGCTAATCAGGGACAACACTTTCCGCCTAAACTGGATTTTTGTCAAGAAGAGTCTTCCTTTACACGATAAATACAATAAAATCGGAAAGTGTCGTCCCTGATAAGCCTGTCGAGCGGACTGCACATGCATTAAACCCCCTTTTCACAGAGCAAGGCTCATATAAAACAAAGTGAGCCTAAGGGCTAGGCGAATTTTGACCTAAGGGGCATAAGTTGAAGAGACTTTGTAGAAGACCTTGGCCCAATTGTTCACGAGGAGAAGCTGTTTAAAGCCCCATAAATACTCAAAAATCAATGTTCCTTATAGCAAAAGCCAAAATATCAACGCCAGATGAGGTCTGGTAACATGGATGTTTGTATATAAAAAAATGCTTGTTATTATTTATTTTTTGTCACAATAAATTCCATTTTAATTTCCGGCACTGATATCTATTCATACAACATACAAACACTTAAATGGTTCCATGGTTATTGCTATAAGGAACACTGATTTTTTATTGGTTAACTTTATTTTATGAAATATTGTACGAAATTTTCGTTGATTTTTTAGTACAAATGGGGCTTTTAAGAAAAAGTTAACATAAGCATGCACGCATGCAGGAATACACACACTGATCCATGAACAACAAACATCACAGTATCCTGAAGGCTCCCTGTGAGCACTATGTGTTCAGGTGAGCTAAAAATGCATATGCATAAAATGCGTATTGGACTATTTTGACTGGTTATTAAAAAACAGATGCTTACCGACTCCGAGACCCTGGCAGAAGTACAGGAAGCTTTCTGCAAGTTTCTCAGGCTGTGTGCAAAAAAGAATGATTCATCAAGAAATATAAAACATTTTATAATGCATTATCCCAACATGATGCATTTACTTGCTGGTGATTACAACCCTCTATATCAGTACTTTAAATCATTGTTTACTGAACATTAAACAACAGCAAATTGAAAATTATTTCTTAAGTTTCAACTACGTTGTTCCATGACAAAACAGTGTTTGACACTAATTTATTTGAGTAACCCTACTTTAAAAAATTAGGAGTTCGAACAGACTTCAGGGAGTCCAAAAATCAGAAACTTTGTATATACATTATTGTTCGGGTTATTGTTATCATATGTTATCTCTCATTGCAACATTATTTAAGCCATTTCAATACAATTTAAGTTAATTATTGTAAGGTTTAAACAATATACATTTGTTAATTATGCATTTATATGTATGCTTGCTTGTTTACATTGGGATTAGGGTTAAAAACCAAAATCGGAGAATTATGTTTTATTAGTGTCATTGTTAATGATTCACATCTTACGGGTGTAACAGTCCTATATTTTTTATTGCTTTATATATTTTCGCTCCATAATATTTATAAGAAATTATAAATTTAAACAAAAATGCGATTCAGAACAAAGTATAACCGGTCATTACTGACCACATCGGCAAATTTTATCACTTTTGTCAAAACATCAAAGTCTACAGGCAGTCTCAGCGTGTTTTCAAAATGCCTAACACTAATTCCAGTTTTGTCCGGATTTTCTGTTTAATATGTATACAGTACAATAACTGTTTCAATAATTACTTATCTTAAAGACCGTAACGATAAAGATACAGCGTGTTTGATTTGAAATTAATTAAGATGAAATGTCAATTAAAAAAATATTCGCCATATAATTTTATTAAAATTAACTACGAAACTTTTAACCAAACTTAAAAGATCGTAATGTTCTTTGCGCTACAAAGTGTGTATACAAAAATCAAAACACCCTCGCTTTCCATGCGGATGACGTGACGTTGTATATGCAGCATAATTTTCGCGCGCTTTTTATCAGAACAAAAATCAACATGAAATACATGAGCACTGTTGATTTGAAGATAGTATTTGTTAACGTCGCGTTAACATTAAAATTCAGAAGTGTGTTTCCGAACAAATTTTGTATTATGCTCATTGGATAATTCAACAAAACATTCACAGTTGTGTAATGATTTCAATGATAATTTGTTAAAACGCTTTACGTGTCGAAAACTAATTTTTAGTATTATGCATTAAAAGCACAATTTCCACTAATCTTATAAATATCTTGGGAGGTGTAATGACTACACCTTCAGAGGTGCAAATTAAGTCCAGGCTTAGAGGGTGTAAAGACTAGGGGTGTAACGTCTGAGGGGTGTAACAACTGGATAGGCCGTAGGGATAGATAAGTGTGGTAGGTATAACAAAGTCAACAAACTGCAATAAACCTCTGAAATACTCGATTGATAGTGACACGTGGTTATTCATGCATTTTCTATCTTCAATTACTTGGGTCCATGAAACGTGCATTGTGTAAACAATTTCGGGTATTATGATGATTGTTATAGTGATAAGAGACTGTTTGGCAAAAGCTAGTTTAATTTAGCAAAAATGGCAGAGAAATAAAAACGGCCACTATCGAGTAGATTTGGAGTTCTAGAGTTCCCTTTTTACTACACCCAAGGACTGCGACAGGGAAACAAAATAAATAATTCGGAATGTTCTTTTTTTGTGTCGATGTGTTCAAGCAAAATGATGAATGACATATGTTTTCGGATGTGCAAAAGTTCGGACATTCCGATCTCGAGATACGAAAAAGTAAATCAATGGATATTTTTATTATTGAAAGATGATTTTTAAGGAGTCCCACGGACTGCCTTGACACAAAAACAACGAGTCCGAGTACCATTTCCAGGAGTCTCGGACTCCCGGACTCCCGTTAGTGTCGAACACAGTAAAACCTGAACATTTGTATAGGTGACATCCAACGATGATTTTGGCCAAATCACACAATCACATGATGTGTCATAGCAACATCAAGTTATGACTTACAACAGTCTAGTTCACAGAATTCAATTAGGAAATAAATAGTCAATAATAAAACATATAATTCTAAGAAATGATTTTTTAGTAAAAAATACATGTTTTTCCATAAGAGCGCACATATTATAATCAATATTCAACAGCATGATTGGTTGTCAAGCCTACCCGTTCTTCGATGACGTTAGCCACGCCCTCTATCTCCAGCAGCTCGATCTTTCCCTTGTCCAGTTTCTGGGACATGGCCTCGTAGAGCGTGTGCACCGTGTGGTTGAACGAGGCGTGGTCTCCAGTCACCATCAGCACAGGGCACCTGTATATGTATGTTCAGAACAGTGTATCAACCATTATTTTATATTTCAGCCGCGCTCTGGAAAACGGGGATTAACGCATGTGGTTAAAGTGTCGTCCTAGATTAGACTGTGCAGTCCACTCAGGCTTATCAGGGATGACACTTTCGTTTTTGTGGAAATTTTCATTCAAAGGAAGTCTCTTCGAAACGAAAATCGAGTTTAGGCCGAAAGTGTCGTCCCTGATTAGCATGTGTGGACTGCACTGGCTAAGGCTCATTTCATAGTTTTCATATCTGTGAAAAATATCAATTTGATTCTTCTCTCACATCACAGTTTGGTGTCCATGTTTTTCAACAAATCAGAACCATTTTCAAACATAATTATTACAAATTATTAAGCAAGTTTTCTATTATACTCTGACAAATACTCACACCATGTTTCATGAACACTGTGCAATAAATAGTCTCTTAAGCGTTCACAATGATGCCAAAGGATAAGGCACAACTGACAACAAACAAGATATAAAAGGTGTTAACAAAGCTCACCATGGGACGAACGAATGAATACATTATATATTGGACATCAAAAAATAATGAATAAATAATAATGAGTCAATTTGTTCTCATATAACTAATAATAATGTGTAATGAGAGGCTGTTTTCTTCTTGATCTATACCAAACTCACTTGATCTTCTGGATGGAGTCTGTGATGTTGGAACGCCTGAAAAAAAGAAAAATTTGAGAATCATTTCTTGTAATATGCGTCAATAATCTTTTACATTAACATTTAGCATAATTTATTTATCATATCTAAACACAAAATGTCGATAAAATATTACAGTTTCTTTTATTCAATAACAAATAGCTAGTAACAAGAGATAAGATTGTTATATTTCTTGTCTTGTGTACATGTATAATGAATACGACACATTTTGTACATAATTATGTTTTGGGCTCAGACAGAGAATTAGAGATGTGAAATTATCAAGAGTGATTGTGTTTGGGTATGCATAATTTAGCAAGAGGGATTCGTCATGTAATATGTTTATGATTTTTTTCTGGTGAAAAATAAAAGGCTGTGCATCATCTTCATTCGTCCTTCATGAAAATATCTTCAGTTTTTCTTCCCTATAAATCAAGGTCTAGCTTGTGCAGCAAGACAAACTTAGGAAAAGACTGTGTTCAACTTAAATAGGGGCCTTATAACTTATGATCACAAATGGTTGTAAGTAAGATTTGAGCCTCACCATGTGAAAATGGGGCTTAATGCATGTGTGTTAAGTGTTGTCCTAGATTAGCCTGTGCAGTCTGCATAGGCTAATCATTGGTCACACTTTCCATGCATAAAGCCCCATTATCCAGGAGTGCAGCTCAGTTATAAAAGTGTGGATTGCTTACTTCATGAAGGCCTGCACATATTTGTTGAGATTTTGTGGGTTGATCTTGTGCCTGAGGGAGGTCTGAAAGTTGTCCAGCACGTTGTTCAGCTCATCTGTGTTCTCTGCCTTGTCAAACTGTATAATCATAACACACATATGATTATGCATAGCCTAAATTGTAGGATCATAACAGACAGGCAATTATTCATAGCTTACATCGTATAATCATAACACATAGGCAAGTATGCATAGCTTAAATATAAGCAGAATATACAGTTAAATATGAGAGGTTCTAATTGAACAATCAGTCAAATATGCATAGTTAAAACAATAAAACAAAAACATGCTGGCAATCCTACATATTTGTCTCCATGGAATATACAGACATGTATGCATAGCTGAAATTGTATAAACAAAACACACAGATCATAATGCTCAGTTCAATTGCAACAGGGCAGTCGAAGAGACAGTTATATCCCCCGCAAAGATTCTTTTGACCTTGAACTATTAGGCCTTTAAGTGTTACCTTGACCTTGCACTGGCGTGACTGACTCTTGCCTTCTGTACAAAGTTTTAATGACATTAACATTGAGGCCTTCTTCCATGAAAATCCTTCAAATGGTATAGGAGATACGGATGAGACATAAAGTTGGAGGCTCAGACTTTTGACCTTAAAGAATGACCTTGACCTTGAACCGGCACCACTTACAAATGCCTTCTGCACATTGTCTCAATGACAATTACATTTGATGCAATTTTAACCCATTTATGTCTAGCGTCTAGAAAAAAGGCCTTGGCAAACAGCAAAGACCCAGATGAGACGCCGCATGATGCGGCGTCTCATCAGGGTCTGCGCTGTTTGCTTAAAGGAATTTCTGTAAGAAATATTCTAAATATAGAAATAAATATACTAGACATCCCTAATTTTGGAAATAAATTGATCCAATTTAGAAGGATGGGAGATTCCACAAGGGAAAAATGGGTTTATGGAAATCCGTTGAAGGATATAAGAGAAATGGAGCAGGCACAAAAATACAGGCTCAAACTTTTGACCTTCAATAGTGATCTTGACATTAAGCTGGGGGACTTACTCTGGCTGCACATCACGAAAATAGAGGCTCAAACCTTTGACCTTTATGAATGACCTTGACCTTGAGTCAGTAAGACTGTTTCATGGCTTCTACACACTGTCTCAATGACCTTAACATTTTAGCCATGCATCTTGAAAATCCTTCAAATAGTATAGCAAACCACAATTTTTTCTGACCAAAAATCTGAAATAACGAGCATATTCCCCATACGGCCCTCTATTTACATATTTATTTTCATCAACCTAGCTTTCATACTTTTTGAGTAATTGCAGGATCCAAATTTGGTTATTTATTTTTTTTCCGTAACCATACGAGCCACAATTTTCATCCTAAGAAAACTGAAATAGAGAGCCCATTCCCCATACAGCCCTCTGATTACATACTAATTTCATCACTCTAGCTTAATTATGTACAATTTAAGTTATCGCAGGATCCAGATTGGGACAGACGGACGGACTCAGGGAGGGACCAGGAATTTAACCTATAATCCTCTGTGGTTACACCGGTAGGATATAAATAACTAGAACATACTGCCAAAATGGTACAACCATAACATAAATACTATTATGTACAATTCTAATGGAAAAAACTAGAAGTGCAACAAGGTATGTATAGTTCTAAAGATATTTCCAGAATATTAAAAATAATATTATTTTGACATGACAAATAAAGATATTAAAGAGTAATAAAATAATTTAACAATGAAGAGAAGAATTTTTATTACAGTACCGTTAATGTTCATGTTATTTGTGCTGAAACTAAGTAAGGAACAAAGAGTAAATTTAAAGTTTATTTTAGATTTCTGGAATAAAAAGTGTGTAACATGCATCCACATAAAGAAACCACTTGTTGCATCCTTGTCACATATCAAACCAGGTGTTATTATGTTAGTGGAAGTGGTAGGGAAAAATAATTAACAATTAGAAAATTTCACTCAGACAGGAATCCACTAAGTACTACCTAACTTCACATTTGACCCACATCATGCCAAATTGGGTCTTATGGCATTTGGTCCCAGAGCAGCTCCAGCTCAGTCTGAGCAATTGTGCAGTCTGGTCAGGAGCTACTGTGTCCTCTTATGAGACCACAAAACCTTTTATTACTTTATAGCGGACAGCGTAGATCCTGACTAGACTGCATAATTGCACAGGCTGGACTGGAGCTTAACACTGGCCGCATATGGCATAAAACCCTTTTTCACATAATGTCGCTCAATTATGATTGTCGTGCTAGAATAAATGATAACTTAGATTATAACAGCGTAATTTGAGGACAATCATAGATAAACATTATATATACATAGAACAGTTTGATTGCATTACGTTCTAATATCATTATATCATTATCAGCTGGCATATAAAAGGAAAACAACGATGTGATGCTAGTATTCAAAAGTATTGTCAAATGGGAGGAAAAAAAATATTGATGTGTGGGCTCCAATCGAATGCTTGTGTATTATGGGTGAGGTCACGGTGATAACCACATGTTAGTAGGTGCCAATATTGCATCCCGTCCAGACTGGCCGTTGTTTGCCATAGTTACCTTCAAAGCTAAAGATCATGCTGAAATGCAAGTAATCCTGTCAGCAACGTTAAGCATAACAATATAAACATATGTGGCGTGTTCTGAGAAAACTGGGCAAAATGCTTGTGCGTAAATTGTCATCCCAGATTAGCCTGTGCAGTCCGCACAGGCTAATCAGGGACGACAATTTCCGCTTTTATGGAATTTTTGGTTTAAATGATGTCTCTTCTTAGCGAAAATCCAGTTAAGGCGGAAAGTGTCGTCCCGGATTAGCCTGTGCGGACTGCACAGGCTAATCTGGGA
>VMBQ01000180.1:440626-515626 GCA_007657795.1 Dreissena rostriformis
GACAAGAAGATTTTTAAAGTTTGCACAAAAAAGGCCTTATATAAGCAAAGATAATAACTATTTGTAACATTATGTTGACATTGAAAGGGAGGAAATCAGCTGCAAGGAGGAGAAATCACACTCCTGACACTAAAATGCCCACGTCTCAAATGCAAGCCAAGACTAATATACTGAGTAACAGGTTGTTTGGAATTATCATGTCCAAAACAGGCAATCGAAGAGTCTGATGATACAAATTTATTAATCGAAATCCTTTCTTCTTTTTCGAATCTCAGTTTTCCGAAAGGCTTCTAAGATCCATGACCTTCATTTGCACTAATGTAAACATGATATTTCCAACTACATGGCAGCTCTTTTCACCTTTGCATTCTGTTTTAGGATATATGATTACACTAAGACACAAGGCAGTACAGACTTACATGTATGGTCATCTAAAGCAATATTTTCTCATTAATAACTGGTTAGAATTTCAGCACCTTAACGATGCAAATGAACACAATTATATTAAAAGGCCCAGTCTATGATTAACTTACTTTTTTCTGAATATGATACAGTTGAAAATTATATATAATTTCATTATTAATTTATTTATTTACATAAGATTTAATTTATTCCTGCCTAAACTTTCTCGTGCCTTCTGTGTTATTTCATATAATTTGTTCAGCAACTTATCTTTTGTGAATTAATTTGTCTGAAAACACAATCTCAAGTTATAAAGATCGGAAATATTGATGCTTCCACAACACAATACAAGGAGCGCCAGACGCTACATCAATAATCTTTGATCATCGATAATGACACTGCATATGTCATTCATTCTGCTCTTTTGCAGTCAAAGGCTTAACGCGAAATGGAATATTTGGATAGAAGAATTCTACTTAACATTATTATGCACAACAATATTGTTTGAGAACAAATGTGTCAGTGCCCTTGTGCTACTAGTGTGAAGGCAATAAAAGCTGTAGACAAAATTACAAAATCATGCAATAAAAGAGGCACTGTTTATATGTTCACTTCAGTAGTATATTGTTTGAACAATATCAATTGCAAATGAGCAACATAATGCAAAAATGGGTCTTATGCCATACCCGACCAGCTTAGCTCCAAAACAGCCTGCGCAGCAGCACAGTCTGTTCAAGGGCTATTCTCTCCTCTATAAAGTCATGCAAGGTACCATGGTCTCATAAAAGGAAAGCTTAGCTCCTGATTCAACTGCGCAACTGTGCAGGCTTGTCTGGAGCTACGCTGGCGGCAACGGCATGAGACCAACTTTAAGATTATAAGGCTGGTCAAATCTTAATGTAACAACAGAAGAACCCATGAAAGTTTGTTAATGATTGATGGTCGTAATAAGAAGGAAGACAGCGCTGTTGCATGCATCCTTAATCCCAAATTTTTACTTCAAAAAAGAAACAATTGAACATTTAATAGATTAAAAGTTGAACCTATGTTTTAAGCTAGATTATGACAAAAGCCATAAAGGCTTATAAACAATTTTGTTTCCTGAGTCAAACTGTTTTCTTTTTCATAATAGATAATTGTGTTAACAATTTAGAGAAGTCACGCCCTATATATTATCAGGTCGACACCATGGCGTCCATTTCATCCCTCTAGATAAAGCAATAAACTATAGAAATAATTCATCTGAATGTCATATGCTGGTGAGAATCAACATACCCATTAAACTGGAGAAGGATTGATGCTAAACAGGACCATCTACAGCTATCATATTACATCTATAGTATTTTTGCAACATTCTTTTTGAATTAGATTTAAAGACATGTGACCCCATTCTAGATGACTTTAGATGTGTTTAACAATATTAAATTTCTGCACTGATAAAATGTAGTTTTAAATGTTACAGTAAACTGTCTTTGTTAACATGACTACAAAATGTTCGCTTGAAAATTTGTTACACAACATAAAACATTCTTGACTTGAAATTTACATTTTCTGCTGCTGTGCCAATTAAATCTGATATATTTGTAAAGTATTTTAACCATATTTTACACACAAAGTAGTCAACTTATTTACAATAATTCACATTAATATAGTTAGTTTTTACATGCACTGGAAAAGTAGTAAGCAATATTAAAGGCTTAAATTGTGTAAAAAAATGACTCTTTAAAAAAGTATTTAAATTAGCCACCCATCTTTAAAAATTTCAAACTGCTTGAAAATAACATTTTCACATAATCTGTGTTCCAAAGCTACTTCTATTTAGTTCCATAAGAAGAACAACACAATTTCTATGTAAGAATTCATTTTCTAGATTGTTAAAAGGGTCACAGTGATTGAGTTAACCGTGATAAGTTTATTCTTCTAATTGTTGACTATTGCTTTTATTCAATCTTTAATAATAAGCATCAGTAAACAAATATCATGAAAATTGGACAACAAATGTGACTTCTGGAGTGTAAACACAAGCTTTTTTTTTTAAATTTGACCAACTAACCTAGTGTTTGACATCACATTATCCAGTTTTGAACTCTGCCAAGATATCATCGGAAAAATCTTCTGAACAATTAAGTTTCATATTGATCAGACAATAAATGTGGCCTCTAGAATATTAACAAAGTACGTGTTGATGCCCCATGACCCACAATGTACGACACACGATGAAAGACAGAATAAAGGCAATCATTAAACCTCACCATGAGCATGGTGTGCTCAGGTGAGCTAAAACAATTGAACACTTTCAAACAATGAATATATCAGGTCAAAGGCAACCAGATCAGATAAGCAGAGTTTTTTGTTACACCTTTGATGTGAACCAGATGGTTATAGTGCCAAATACGATTTTAAAGTGATTATAAACTCTTTATATAATTATTTGTTATATTTGTGAATATATTTATTATTTGTATTTACTCATTCTGAAAATTTGGACACGTAGTTATTGCATAGGTGGTTTACTAAGGCAGAGGATTGTCGACCTCAATATAAAAGCCATCCTGCTATTGAGACCACTTTTATGAATACCCTTGATTTTACCTGGGTTTTACTGTACACATGTATTGACAATACATACTTACTGTGAAATATCTTTGCAATACAACTATATCAATATTCTAGACACATTTACTTTTGTTTCCTTATGAAGAGTGCTAAATGTGGTGATATATTACTGTGTATCACACATATACTACAGAATTGAACATGCATGCATTGCATATTTCATGCAGATTTGATATCCTTTTACTGCTTAGCAATTGGTATGAAGCATCTAATTGCTACAATTCAGGTACATCTCTTATGAAATTTTTTATTACATGTTAGAACTTTAAATCACGTAAATATTCATAACTATGAATACTAATGTTTCATTTAGAGGCATCAACAACAACAGTTAAAGAAACAAGAGGACCAAAGGTCCGAAGGCACTCACCTGAGACACCAAAGAACTAAACTGTTCTGAGAAGGTAATGTTCACAAAGACCTAAGTTTCTGGATGCACATTGCCCAGATTGGAACATAGCCAAGATACTGTGAAGATAAACAGTCTCATCAAGTTTCATCAAGATTGAGTCATAAATGTGGCTTCTAGAGTGGTAACAAGGTTTTTCTACAATCTGCCTAGGTGAGCTAGTTTTTTTTTAACGCACTTGACCCAGATTCAAATTCAGCCTAGATATTGCAAAGATAAACATTTTGACCAGTTTCATCAACATTAAGCAATAAATGTGGCCTCTAGAGTGGTAATAAGCTTTGTGTGAAATTTGACAATAGGACCTAGTTTTTGGGATCATGTGACCCAGACCAAACAGACAAAAATGGCCTCTTGAGCGGTAATAAGTTGTTGTTTTTTATTTGACCTTGTGACCTAGTTTTTGAACACACATGATCAAGATTCGAACTCAGCTTAGATATTGTCAAGATGAAAAATTTGACCAAGTTTCATAAAAATTGACTCATAAATGTGGTAACAATATTTTTCTAAGTTTTGACCTGATGACTCAGTTTTTGTAAGCTTAAGCATGTGACCCAGATTTAAACTTGGCCAAGATATTGTGAATATAACACTCTAACCAAGTTTCATAAAGATAAGAGTCATAAATGTGGCTTCTAGAGTGGTAACAATACTTTTCTAAGCTTTGACCTGATGACTTAGTTTTTGTAAGCTAAAGCCTGTGACCCAGATTCAAACTTGGCCTAGATATTGTGAATATAAATATTCTGACCAAATTTCATCAAGATTGTATGTAAAATGTAGTCTTCAGAATAGTAATGTGATAAAAATTAGCAACAACTGACGACACACAACAACAGACACTGGTCATAGTGACAAAAAGCTGTACGTGCTCAGATGAGCTAATAAGAATGATGAAAATTTTACTTCAACCAATACAACTCAATCCATGAATTTAAGAATACAATAGCCATACAATTAAATTCAGCCAAGACTATTGCCGTGAAATGGAACAAACTTTGTAAAATTCTTTTAAAAACAAGTTTTTTGAGTGAAACAATTATACTGAAACAGAAATGTTTCGAAAAAAAAAAGCAGTTCCACACTCAACTCTTGAAATATTTTGGCATCATTTTCAGGTCATTCCTTGTCTGGAATAATTAGAGTGGTCTAAAATATATTCCCATTGGAATGATACAGATTTTTAAAAACCTCAAAATTCAAAAGCAAAAAAAAACATACAATTACTTAAAAAAAAACAAGAGGGCCATCAGGCCCTAAGGCGCTCACCTGAGAGCAAAAGGAACTAGACTATTCTGAAACAAGAGGGCCATCAGGCCCTAAGGCGCTCACCTGAAAGCCAAAGGAACTAGACTATTCTGAAAAAATGCAAGCTGATTCATGAAGATTATTTTGGACCAAAAAAGTGACTTTTAACATGTTTTTTTTATATTTGACCTTGTGACCTAGTTTTTGAACACACATGATCAAGATTTGAACTCAGCTTAGATATTGTCAAGATGAAAAATTTGACCAAGTTTCATAATAATTGACTCATAAATGTGGCTTCCACAGTGGTAACAATATTTTTCTAAGTTTTGACCTGATGACTCAGTTTTTGTAAGCTTAAGCATGTGACCCTGATTTAAACTTGGCCAAGATATTGTGAATTTAACACTCTGACCAAGTTTCATAAAGATAAGAGTCATAAATGTGGCTTCTAGAGTGGTAACAATACTTTTCTAAGCTTTGACCTGATGACTTAGTTTTTGTAAGCTAAAGCCTGTGACCCAGATTCAAACTTGGCCTAGATATTGTGAATATAAATATTCTGACCAAATTTCATCAAGATTGTATGTAAAATGTAGTCTTCAGAATAGTAACGTGATAAAAATTAGCGACAACTGACGACACACAACGACAGACACTGGTCATTATAGTGACAAAAAGCTGTACGTGCTCAGATGAGCTAATAAGAATGAAGCAAATTTTACTTCAACCAATACAACTCAATCCATGAATTTAAGAATAAAAAAGCCATACAATTAATTCAGCCAAGACTATTGCCGTGAAATGGAACAAACTTTGTAAAATTCTTTAAAAAAAACAAGTTTTTAGAGTGAAACAATTATAATTATAATTTTGTCACATTTTAACAGAAATCAGTCAAATAAATACACGATGCAGTGCGATACCTGCACAATCACACAGTGAGAGGGCATTTCACAAATCTACAAGAGTTCTTCCCCTTGATATTTAAACACGATGATTCAGTCCCTTGAAATTTTCCTAAATATGTGATTCCGCAATCATCAAATGAATACTTGTCTAATCAATTGCAAAACCCCATTAATTCTGTTGGTTTATCTGAATTATTTAATATGGAGATAAAGCGAAAAGAATGGGAACAAAAATAATTATAAATATTTAATAAGAGTAAACCTATCTGTGAACCCCTTCCCCCAAATGCATTTTTTTTAATAAAGTTTTTTTTTACAAAGCAAACACTCGTTATGTTCTCTGACTATGCAAAGGGAAGAATTCTGACCATAACTCACCGTAGCGCTTGACTGCACAACAGAAGGAAACATAAAAGCATAAACAAAATGCATCAAAACCATTAGTACATTAGACAGGGATCTATCTAGATATGTAAGGCAATGAAGTGTAAGTCTGGCAATATTCAGCAGGTAGTTACATCATGCTTGATCCAGTCCCAGTCTTGTCAGAGGCTGAGGGACATTTATTTCGGTAGAGCTATAATAATTTCATGAATTTTTAACATGGCAGACAAATTTATATCTTGTGAATGTGTTCAGTGACAACAGAGATAAGGACAAAAAGTAGAATGTCCGAAAAAACAGTCAACTTGAGAAATTACACTTTTTTTACTATACGAGTCATCCTATTACATGTGGAAGTATGTGATGCAACTTTGTTCATTAAAATTTATACAGCTAAAACCTGGAAAACTGTGACAGAAACTTATGATACTGATTTAAAAATCTTCATTAATATTGTTTTAAACACAATATTTGAATTAAACTCATGATACCTGATTATGTTAAAGTAAACATTAAGCATGCAAACTATATCGGCAAACATCCTTGTAAAATGTTAAGTCTCCTGTAAAGCCACTGTATTTTGGAGTCCCTCTACTTTTGCCTATTTCTTTTTAATTTATTGTACTGCAATTTATAATTTAATAGTAATATGTTACATAAACGAAAGCATGAATTTTATTTACACTGTAACTGTCAAGTAAAAAGCACTTAGGAGGTAAAAACAAGAAACACTGCAAAATCTAATAATTATTAATGTGACTTCTGCAGTGTTTACAAGGTTATTCTTTTTTTTTGACCAAGTGACCTAGTTTTTGACCCAGCATGACCTAGTTTCATACTCATTCGAGGTATCATTGGGATAAATCTTCTGACCAAGTTTCATGAAGAGCGGACAAGAAATGTGGCCTCTAGAGTGTGGTTTACATAAACGAAAGCATGAATTTTATTTACACTATTTGGCAGTGTTTCTTGTTTTAACTCCTTGTAACATATTACTATTAAATTATAAATTGCAGTTGAAGTTGCTAAAAAAAGGTTAAAAGAAATTAAAAAGCAACAGAATAGCATCAATTTATCGTACCGGTACATTACGGCCTACAAGTCATGGAGGTCAGTAGAACGGATATTTGATATATTTTTCAGTCAACCTCCTCAGATGACAGAACTTTATTAATGTCACTCGAAACCTGTTAATAGCAACACCATAATGGACCATTATTGCTAGCCCATTATCCTATTTATCGTCTCCCTTATGACTGTTCTAAATTACACGTTTTAAAATGCTAACAAGTAGATCGTCATACATCAGCAAAGATGTTAACATGTAAGATCCACGTATAGGGCATTTAAAACTGTCACATAAATAGAAGACTCAGTCAGACAACAAATTAAAAGCATAAGAAGAATAACAGGTTTAGATTTGCATAAGATACTGATTCATTTCAGACATGAAACACGCTGAATAAACTGTGCTTGGTATATACAATGTGTATATGGATTAATTTCTTTACTTATTACAGTTGCAGACACACAATTTCAGATATTTGTTAAGTACCATTTTAGATTTGCATTAGATAAGGATTTAATTCTGTACTTAAGGAAGTTTGAAAAAACGCAATTAACACAAGAAAATTTGGTCTATAATTAGTTCGAGACATTCTAATTTTATCTGTTCCGTACCATCCACGTATGCCAATTAAAGATAAAATTGCCATAAGAAGAAAACGGAACACTTCTTTTTTATCTAGGTTAACTTTTGAGTTTTTTAAATGACTAAAAGTAACGAAATTCTATCAAACAAACTTTGTTTGGTTTTAGAAAGATTGTAATTACAAGAATAAAATACAGGGAAATAATGTTTCTAATTTTACTCAAATAAAAAGCCCAATATAATTTAATGAACAACAACAATAAAAGATTCTAATGTCTTTAAACTGCTAATTGGCAACAGATTTTATAATGTTAATTTGAGTTCTGATGAAACAGATGGACATGTTTAAACTTTTTTTTCTGAAATATTAATGAATAATTTTAAACAAAAAATATTCCAAGCTGGTATTTTTCTGTGGCTTTTGATCGCAGATTTTTGTGAAATTTTGAAAGAAATCAATGTACATGTATTTATTAATCAGCCTATCAACATCTTCCAATAATATATGGCTTTAGGACTCACAGGACCACTAGTTATTCATGTTAATGAAGCTGCTGTGAATTTGGAGAGTGAGTGTACACTAGTAGAGATAATCCAATAATCATTTTACAAGGCAAGATCATAACACAATTATGTATCGAGCGACTAACTGAAAATTTGCAATAGTTGAGAGGGATGCTAAACTAGACCGATATAAGCAAATGAAATTGTTATTGGTCTTATACAGTGGTCCAGAAAATATGAGTGGCGTTCTTAGAAAACTGTTCAGTCTGTACAGGCTAATCAGGGACAACACCTTCCGCCTTGACTGGATTTTCCTTAAGAAGACAATTCCTTTAAACAAACAATCCATGAAAGCGGAAAGTGTCGTCCATGATTAGCCTGTGCAGACTGCACAGGCTTAGCTGGGACAACACTTTCTGCACATGCATAAAGCCCAGTTTTCTCAGAATAATGCTCATATGCATATCTGAATAAAGTAAGCATGGAAAAATATAACATTACCCATGTACTGAATATTTAACAAGTAAAAATAATCATAAAAAATTCCACCATACAAATTCAGTGCTATTGATGGGAATACCAACATTGCCTTAGTTCAAAGTAAAGTTCTGTTATTGTGGAGCTAAAAACATTCATATTTAAAACCAAACAATTAAATATGACACAGTTATTAATAATTAAACCTGTTTAACTGTGAACAGTGAAAGAATTAGGTCATCAATCCAGACTTTTAAATCTTTTTGCATTTTTTTTGTTCTCCCCTTTGAAGTGAATTTTTAGGTGAATTTTTAGGTAAGGCAACTTTCTGGAGAATGAGGAAGACCTTAAGTGCATAATCAGTTAAAAATGCATCACTCAATACCAGCATTCTAATGAGAAGGGCGTCAAATAAATCAGACAGTCCACCCAGTGTAACTACTGTTTCAGGAAATCAGTACCCTCTCCGTTACTGTACATATCACGCATTGTTTTAATAGGATGTTTTGATGAATGACTTGCGTAAAACAAGAAAGAAAACCAACAACAAGAAGTAAGTTGTTTCAAAATGTACCGCATATGCATATAGCACATGGAATATTAGCATAATTAAGATTGTAACCATGTGGTTGTTTTGTTAACAAACGCAATAAGGATTGCATATATGTGTCGCGTTCTGAGAAAACTAGGCAAAATGCATGTGCGTAAAGTGTGCACAGGCTAATCAGGGATGACACTTTCCGCCTAAACTGGATTTTCGCTAAGCAAAGACATCATTTAAACGAAAAATTCCATAAAAGCGGAAATTGTCGTCCCTGATTAGCCTGTGCAGACTGCACAGGCTAATCTGGGATGACAATTTACGCACAAGCATTATGCCCAGCTTTTTCAGAACACGACACATATATGCAAGGAAAAAATTTGAGACAGTAATCAACAATGATTGCTCATTATAAGATTTGGAATCAGTGTCTATATGCGTGATAGCCTCTGTAAATTTCTATTATTGTTTTTGCATTCTCTTATTGATCCTCTGTAAATAAAATTCACAAATGCTGTAAATATTGTCTTAAACTGTACAAAATTACTAAATTGAAAAAAAAACAACGACACCAAATACCATTACCTGTACACTCTCATTTACCTAAATGTCTGTGGTACTTTTCACATCTCCATTGCACATGCAACCTCTACGTTAAAGTTAAGTATTACAGGAATTCTTATCAATAGGCTAATGATCAGAAAGTGTTATATTATGTATCTTATCTATTTTGCATGTATCTTATGTATTGTATGCATATCCAGGTCGTCGTGGCGTAGTGGATATGATGTCGGCCTAGCGATCCGGAGAGCACGGGTTTGATCCACACAGTGGGAGCGTTCTTTAGCCCTTTGCATGCTGGGAAATTTGTCATCTGCTAAAATGTTGTCTGCTAAATTTCTAAAATTAGCATTTTTTCGATTTTTTTTCAAAAAATACTATCAGAATAGCAAACAGTTTGGATCCTGATGAGACGCCACGTTCTGTGGCGTCTCATCTGGATCCAAACTGTTTGCAAAGGCCTTCAAANAATAGTATGTTTGATATAAACATGGATCTTAGACAATGAATGTTAAAAGCTTATTGTAATATTGATAATCTGATCAGAAGAGGGAGAAAATGTACCATAACGGAGACGGTGAGTTTTGGGTTATATTTAATGGAATGGGTACTGAACCGATTTAACACCATGGTTAATATATTCCATAATATATAAATGGAAGATTTATGAGTGATGAAAAATACATGAGTTAAAATTGCTGTTGTGTTAAAATGTTAAGATATAAATTTATCTTCGATTCTGCTTAGGTATTTTATATAAAAATTTAAGTAAACTACTGGCGTATTAAAACTGCTACTTTCAGGTTAAAAAAATCAGTTGGCACATCCGGGTGTTTGTATTGTATGCATGAATTCAATATTTCATGAGTAAATACCCTTAGACTGACAAATCTATCTGGAGCTCTTATATGACAAGAAACATGCTCAGTGTTCGCTGTCAGTCATTCGAACTGACTGACTTGAAATATTTGTCAGTCCAAATCAGTTTCTGTAAGTCCAACTAAACTATAACATCAAAACACAACAAAAGAGCGTATCTTAAATTAAATTTATATGCAAGTATCACGTCCCAAATGGCTTTAAATAGGTCCATTTCCATATCGGTCTACTAACCATTCGAAGAAAATCTGAAAAATCTCTTTTTGTTCAGCACACCTTGGGATATTTGTGGTTTATTATTATTATAATTATTGTTAAATTATATCAACTTTTGACATGAATTACTTATTTTAATGTGATCCAAACCAACATTTTACTTGAATACAGTATTATTTAAGCTCCCAAAACCAATATGGTAATTTGACCGTAATGGAAATGGGCTGAGATTGTTAAAATTTAGGTCACTTTCAAACACTTTTTCTACAAGTTAAAATATTGTGATAGGATATTTTTGTTGGTCAGTCGAACCGATTTTCTTAAATCATTTGTCTGTCCTGAGTAAAATTTGCCGGACAGGACCAGCAGTTTTCACGAACTCTGCATGTTTTTTATGTCATCAGCAATCCTTCAGTCCAAAGGTTTATTAAAACTGACTGTGAAAGGTTAAAAAGCCTGTAGGAAAAATAGTTAATGTACATATACCTGATAACAACTTTAATACCAAACATAAGCAAATAACAGAAGAAATTCAGTTAATCCTAAGTTTTTGTGTATACATGCTTAACATGGGGAAATGCAACAAAAATCAACATAACAACTTAACAAGTGATGTGTTTATGAAACACTATGTCCCCTTTTCAGCAATTTTGACCCATATATATGACCTTTGACCTTGAAGGATGACCTTGACCTTCACCTTTCACCACTCAAAATGTGCAGCTCCATGAGATACACATGCATGCCAAATATCAAGTTGCTATCTTCAATATTGCAAAAGTTATGGTCAATGTTAAAGTTTGTGCAAACAAGCCAACAAACCAACAAACAAACAGACAGGGCAAAAACAATATGTCCCCCAGTATAGACTGGGGGACATAAACAGGTCACAATCACCAATCTTCAGAATGTTCAGTGTCTTTGTATAGGTATGCATAATATTTTTGCAATCAACTAAATAGTTAATATGCTTTTGATGCTATTTTAAAGTCTTAAAACCTCAAAAAAGTTATAATACATGTAAAGCCAAGACTTAAATATAGAGAAGAAGAGGAGGGAATTACAAAGAGGGTCAAGGTCAACTTACAGATCCAAATCTGTGCAGGACCAGGTAGGACTCAGCTGTTGGGTTCATGCCAATGTGGTCCAGCTTCCAGCCCAGTATCTGAAACCATCAAGGGGTCAAAGTTCAAGGACAAAGTATAGGCATAATCCAATATGCGTATGAATTGTAATTAATATGATATGCATCTGTCTTTGTTCGTTCGTAAAATGACTTATTCAGTGCCCTTAACCAAAAAAAAAATCAATCATAAAAGTAATCATTTTGGGCTATTGAAAATTTATTCAGGCTATGCAAAATTCCTTGTAAGTGACGCAAAGAGCTAGTGGTAAAAAATCAGAGTGAAGACTGCACAGCCTCTTTGACTTTGAGCCCTAAACACCAATCAATATCCTGTTGTCTCTCACTCTAAGCCCAAACACCACCCACTGTCTCTTTAACTTTGAGCGAATTAAGTACCGAGCAATTATTAAGACCCATAATTCCTAATCGGAAGATTTTATATGCGGGTTTTTGGCGCTTAACATTTGGAAGGGTACCTTCAGCTCTGACCCCAAAACATTAGTCATGTTTTGTACCTTGTCCTTGAGTGACTCCATGAATCCTGCTGTGGTTCCGGTGCAGTGGATCAGACTCACACCGAGAACGCGGTTAGGCTGGGCCATCTGTGGGGAGAAAAATGATTCATGAAGATAAAATCAATGACTTAACCCTTTGAGCGCTGGAACCGGATTTTGAAGGCCTTTGCAAACAGTTTGGATCCAGATGAGACGCCACAGAACGTGGCGTCTCATCAGGATCCAAACTGTTTGCTATTCTGATAGTGGTCTTAGAAAAAACCCAGAAGAAAATGCTAATTTTACAAATTCAGCAGACGACATTTAAGCAGACGACACATTTCCCAGCATGCAAAGGGTTAATATAGTGAGGTGTGCAGTGGGAAAGCTAAGTTTAATGCATGTGCATTAAGAGCCTGTACAGTTTTTACACATTCTGATCTGCGTTGACATTGGTTTTTACCCCAAGTACAATTAATTATGCAAAAAAAGGCAGAGATTGTCGTGCCTGTGTGGACTGCAGCCAATTCTGTAATGTTTAGTAATCTGTTTCTCTAATGAATGTCTACACCTATCGCAAATGCGACACAGAGTGACCTGTCAATAACATGCAGTAATATACACACGTTGTCTTCTTACAGGGAGGAAATCAGCAATTAACTAGAAACAATGTTATTACAATTGAGGGAAGAGCTATTCATTGCAGGGCTACATATAATAACTAAATGAGCCTTGCTCTGGGAAAAGGGGGCTTAATGCATGAGCATAAACTGTTGTCTCAGATTAGCCTTCGCAGTCCACACAGGCTGATCAGGGAGGATACATTTGGCTTATAGGGATTTTTTTTGTTTAAAGGAAGTCTCTTCTTAAGAAAAATCTTATTTAGGCAGACAGTGTCATCCCTGATTAGCCTTTGCGAATTGCACATGCATATCTGGGACGCTACTTTTCCCACATGCATTAAGCCCAATTTTTCCACAGTGCCACTCATATATTGTATTTAATATCTTCTAAATGGGCTGTAATTTAGCATTCAGTGTAGCCAATGGAAAGATTGGCCACAATTCTTATTACACTAAAGTAGCTTCTATAAATGGGCTACAGATAATCACTGCATTCACAACTGTGCCTAATGGTAGGTAGTACATTATTTTCATCATATAGCTTATTAAAGTTATTACTTCTACTATAAAAAATATACATACATGTATACAATTTATACATAGAGCAAGTAACCAGAAAGCCCATCATTCTTTTGCCTGTGGACTCTTACACTTATAAAGTGATCACTAATATTTATTTTGTAATCAATATGAAAGGTTGCTTGGGAAGCACTAGACTGCCTTTACGAAAAATAGCTTCCACTGTGTATCATGAACTTTCGAGGAAATATGGTGGACTTAGAATAACATTCCCAATATCCTGACAACAGCACTTTAAAAGATATCAAGTTTGCTCATTTAATATGGCCAAGACTAGAACAAACAAGACACATGTATCAATCATCCGTCACAACTTGCTCTTAGCTCTCCATTTCTTATACTAAGAAACAGCAAATCATGCAATGTCTCTGTTTTCTCTGTTTATGTACACCACAAGATTATGCATCAAATGATAAACAACAAGAGATGTGTTTGTCAGAAACACAATGCCCCCTACTGCGCCGCTTTGAAAAAAAATAAAAAAAATTACCTTTGACCTTGAAGGATGACCTTAACCTTTCACCACTCAAANAATAATGATGATATGATGCATATGTTTATTTAAACATGACAATTGTTTTATTAACTGTTGGCAAAGTGTGAGGTACGGTAATAAGTTTAAAGTTTAAACCCCTAAAGATTTGCATTAACCATTCCAGGGCGGTAACCACGCTTTATTTATGTTCATGTTAAATGTTGTATTGTATATATTGTCCGGTCACTTGTTATAAATGAAAGATTAGCGGTTGTGAACAACAACATTATGTTTTTAGAATTGTATCAGTTTAACATAGAACAATGCCAGATATTTTTGTCAATGTACTACAAAATGCTTTTATGATTAACAGAGGTAAACTCCGGACAAATTATTTAAATTGTGATCTCGAATTGTAACAATGGCACCGGCCCTATTCAAACCAAAATATCCAGCAATATTGAATATAGTTTCATTATTAGCTTACATCATTTTGATAACAATATTGAATATAACATGAAACTTAGAGATTGCTTTGCATCAAGTGTACACTCAAGATTAATATTAATTTATAAATATTGGTAAACTAATATGTTATACAATAGGTTTCGTGTTACCCGAGTGATACTAGTAGACTAAAGCAAGCAATACGACTACATAGTTAAAATATTTTGTCATTTAAGAATATCCATTAACTAGAAATAAATTCATTTGCATTCAACCATGAAGAAAACAATAACCCATAGACAAACGTCATATTATATGTCAACTCTAGATTGAACACATGATGGAGTTTCAGGCGGAAATGTATACTAATCGTAAAGGACGATGTAATGACATTATTTCCAGTTAGTATGTTGTGTTCATTTGTGAAAAGAACTTACTTAATTGGATTTTGTTTAAAGTGACACGAACATACGGCTATGCTGTTCTTGTCAAAGACACATTTACCTTTGTGATGCAGGAAAAACCCACCAAGGTATATGTAAGAAAAATCTAGTTGCTGTACCAACATTTAAGCTTGTTTTGAAGTTTTGCATTATAATTGTGTAATATTAAACACTTTCAGTATTCCTCATTTTCTTAAGTCTTGTCGGTTTGGATTGAGATAACCGTACAATAAAAGCTTAGTAAGAAAGTATCCAAAAAATTATCCACAAATGCACATGTTTGATTTTTATAAGCACAAACACGAAGTTATCCAAAAGTTTTCCGCTGGACTAAAGTTATCCAGTTGTAAAGAATTGGTTAATGGTGCGGTCGCGCGACACAACATGATGAACACCCCTGCCTAATTGTTGAAAATCCACCCAGGGTTGACAAATATATGCTTCTTAAAGTCTTATCCACTCTTACGCATTGACCTAACCGCTCGCTCAGGCTTTTCCAAACTGACCGTAGTTCGAACGGGCGTGTCGATATTATAAGTTGAAAGTAACCGAATACTTACTAACGTCGTTGCTATATTGCCCACACCTGAAATAATTACGCGAACTTGTACTAATATACAAAACCGATGAGTCACAAATTTCACAAATCATAATCATGTGCTTCAATTAAATTCACATATACATATTTTAAAAGCATAAAGTAACGGCTGGACTACATAACTGCAACAATTTAATTACATGATGTTTAAATCTCGATCTATGGAGTACATTTGAAATATCTTTACTTACGAGATTCACATGCGGTTCCAGTGAATCCTACAGTACATTTGCACTGGCCTTGAAAACAGACTCCCGAGTTACTACACAATTGCGAGCATCCATTATTGTCTGTAAAAAATACGAAAACTGTTGTGGGTTTTATAGTATAAAATGCGCAATAACGATCAACAAACTAGTATGTACATTCAGTAGTATTCACTGTCTCTATTTTGTCAGAAATGAATAAGTGAACAACATCGTATCATGCGCTTACGCATATAAAACGACCTTTTGGGTCGAATTCTTTTTTTGTTCATATTTCATATAATTATATTTAGTTTCAGATATATTAAGAAATAAATGAAGCAGTTCAAACAACATAATATCTATAAAGAATATAACATGTATAAAGCATATAAATGTAATCAATCATGAATTCCCGAATTAAACTAACAAAACGGATTTGAAAGAAGAACAAAGACGATAAAAGTACAAAAACTGAGTTCGCTGAAATCTGTGTACATAAGAAGAGCATGTGTAAAAAGGATTGTGTCCGTTTCAAACGTGTATGGCGTTGGAATTCATGACTTTAGTAAGACTGAAGTAAGAATATACATAATATACAATATAAATTTGGTAGCATATTAATTGTTATATAAATCATAACGGTTACCAATAGTATTGATTTTCTCTTTAAGTTAACTAACAATGCGATTGTTGGCACACGGAGGCTTTTAAAAAAAATGTGCAGGTACAAATGCTTATACATTAGTGTAGATGTTAATGATTATCAATGGCAATAATAAATATACGATATGATTTTGCTGAAGCTTACCGCTGCAAAATGTTGCTTTGTTGGATGTAGGACATAAATCTGGAATGAAATATCTAATAATTAGAAACATTGTTCAGATTTTTCACATAAAAATATTGCTGTTTGTAAAATCTAAAAAAAAATACATCTTGCAAAAAGTATCGCTTTTATTAATAAGTTCTTTATAACTTGCAAAAAGTGTTGATTTTATTAAAAAGTTCTTTATATCTGTACTTAGTTTGTTACTTGGTTTATCCGTATGTGCTTTTTTAATCATATATTTCTTAACGACAAACGCACCTTTGTCACAGTCAGTGCCATTATATCTCGGAAAACAATCACAAGTGTAACTGTTGACACCGTCGATGCACATACTGTGATTGTTGCACAGATTTGTTGCACAGTCATCTATTTCTAAAAAACAACCACAATATATTTGTATATGTTATTTTTATGTGGATATATACGTGCAATTGCAATTCCAATACTACAACATTGGACACAAATATACAAATACTTTTTTATTAAAAATTAATAGTTACTTGTATCACATTTTGTGCCTGTATAATCATTTGGGTTCCCACTGTCATCCGCACAGTAACAATAAAATGTTTTGCCTGTGTTAAAGCAAAACCCGTGAATGCAAGGTTTTCGGCCACAGGCATCAGGTTCTGAAAAGCAATATATAATGCGTTTTATCACAACATTAAGAATCGTACAGTAGTATGAATGTTTATCTGTATTCATTTTTTGATAGCTAAACATTTTACCAATGAAGAGAACTTCCGACAATACAGTATTATGTTAAATATTAAACGTCACTAAATGTGCAATGTATAAATATGTTTACCATTTTCGCAATACTTTCCGTTATAACCATCTGTACATAAACAATCAAATAATCCAGAAGAATCGTTTCGTTGCTGACAGTCTGCCCCGTTTTTGCAAGGAGAACTGAAGCACGGATCTGAAATTATTATTATTATTATTATTATTATTATTATTATTATTATTATAATTATTATTATTATTATTATTATTATTATTATTATTATTATTATTATTATTATGCTTANAATTAAGAGCGTTACTACTTTTGACGCAAACATTTAATGTTGGATAAGTTTGTATAAGAAAATTGCCGTGCACAACTGCGTTTCGCTTCACAAAGTATACTAGTTTTCCCTTTTTATTTATTACATTTCCTTTTTTCCGTTTCGTAACTCGCAGAATATGAAGGATATTAACTACGATCCATTGTCTGAATAGTCTAATGAGTATATGTTCAATGATAAGAACCTAACTCTGCACCAATTATTCTGAAGTTTAGCGTACTGTAGTTTCATTTTATGCCAACGATACATCATGCAATGAGAAGTACTAATTGGAAACTGTATAGTTAGATATATCTCATTACGGACAGGTGCAGCATAATAACAATGTATAGGCACTGCACATTTCTGGAGTAATAACCCTTTGTTAATAATTCATACTCAGAACAAAATGTGTAGAGGAACTTCACTTTAAACGCTATTTATTTACAGTAATTTATTGAAAGATCTATATTTTGTTGTCTGTCTTACTGACTATCAGTCTATCTGTCTGTTTTTATGTCTGTCTATCTTTTCGCCATTTTGTCTTTCTCGTTTTCTATTTATTCCGAAACAGTTTTTTTGACACCTTTAGGTACCAAAATAAAACGTCATGCAGAGATAAATTGTTTAAGGCCGAGTACAGTGCTAATACACGTAACACATCAACGAATGTATTCTTTATTTTACACTACTTACTCTAAAATATAAATTATGTATTTAAAGCATGAAAATACATAGATAGATAGATACTTTATTCAGGAAAAGAGGCAATATGCCCATCATTACGCATGTAACACATGACATGTAACACATGACAAAGAAATATTTAAACTATTAATGTTGAGGCATGCTACATCATGTTAAATATATGCCCATATGTAATGATTGAGAAAATAAAATCGTTTGAAAGCAATGGAAGGAAAAAAAATCTAGCGTTTATTTGTCTTAGACCATATATATATATAATTCCATTTCATTAAACTAGAATATTTATTTATCTTCGTAAGAACCCAATAACTCTGGTCTAAGACAAATACACGCTAGATTGTTTTTCCTTCCATTGCTTTCAAACGTTTTTATTTTCTCAATCATTACTACATGTTGATGTATCTATAACTTACCATAATTATGGGCATATATTTAACATGACGTAGCATGCCTCAACATTGATAGTTTAAATATTTCTTTGTCATGTGTTACATGTCATGTGTTACATGCGGAATGATGGGCATATTGCCTCTTTTCCTGAATAAAGTATCTATCTATCTATGTATTTTCATGCTTTAAACACATAATTTATATTTTAGAGTAAGTAATGTAAAATAAAGAATACATTCGTTGATTTGTTACGTGTATTAGCTCTGTACTCGGCCTTAAACAATTTATCTCTGCATGACGTTTAATTTTGGTACCTAAAGGTGTCAAAATAACTGTTTCGGAATAAATAGAAAACGAGACAGACAGAATGGCGAAAAGATAGACAGACATAAAAACAGACAGATAGACTGATAGTCAGTAAGACAGACAACGAAATATAGATCATTTCAATAAAATACTGTGAATAAATAGCGTTAAAAGTGAAGTTCCTCTACACATTTTGTTCTGAGTATGAATTATTAACAAAGGGTTATTACTCCAGAAATGTGCAGTGCCTATACATTGTTATTATGCTGCACCTGTCCGTAATGAGATATATCTAACTATACAGTTTCCAATTAGTACTTCTCATTGCATGATGTATCGTTGGCATAAAATGAAACTACAGTACGCTAAACTTCAGAATAATTGGTGCAGAGTTAGGTTCTTATCATTGAACATATACTCATTAGACTATTCAGACAATGGATCGTAGTTAATATCCTTCCTATTCTGCGAGTTACGAAACGGAAAAAAGGAAATGTAATAAATAAAAAAAGGAAAATTAGTAAACTTTGTGAAGCGAAACGCAGTTGTGCACGGCAATTTTCTTTTACAAACTTATCAAACATTAAATGTTTGCGTCAAAAGTAGTAACGCTCTTAATTAGCGTATAAACCCTTGGGTAAGATAAGTGGATGGACATTCACTTATACAAATTCCAATTATAACGAATATATAATTGCTATAATAATAACAATACACACGCATTTACCTGGCGGCTCTATTGTCGTCTTAAAGCATAATCGTTCTGTTTTTATCCTACAAAAAGATAATCATGGATCGTAATAAGAGCATACATATAACATATAATGAAGACAATATTATTATGAGCTGTCCAAAGATAGCGCGCTCGACTATTCTTTGAAAGTGTATATGTTCTGTCTTTTAACTAAAAGTATGACTGTGATTATGGTGAACATTTTAAAAAGTTACATTCTTATATACAAAATTTAACCTGAAAATTTAGATTACAACAAGTAACGTGGTCATGGCACAAACCTAGATTAACCCATTAATTTTATTTTAATTTAAACAACCTTATTTCACTTTGTTAAATCTTAACTTAAATTCCATCTTGCACGCAAACCGTAACCAAATTTAAATAAGTAAAAAGGGGAACACTCCTGCTGAATTCTGTTCACAGTTATAGATATTGGTCTGTGAATGTTCATTAAGACCGTAAACACATATGTAAGAATTGCAACGCATGTGAAATTAAATTCGACCTTTAGAAGCGAAAGTGTCTTAGTCGCAAATTTTGTTTGTGGCTTTGACTTTTCACCTGTTGATCTAAAATTCCAATAGGGTCTTTATTTATACCCAAGATACAAGCCTTCTAATGGTTACGGTCGTTAGTCAAAACGTTCTCTAAATATGGTGCGTAACACAAAATGTTCTACCTCCTGATAATCCAACCATCAGACCGACTTATTGACGGACATGTTCCAAGCAATATACCCACTCGAAGGGAGGAGGACTTATAATACATATATCCCATTTCAAGTAAGAAGGGGTAGAGCACAGATGTTGTTGAATGAATTTGTCAACAGTTTTAAGTTTAACCATTTTATATTTATTCAGCTCAATTGTTTCGAAAGCAATGGGTTATAGAGACACACTCGATCGAGTCTGTGTCCTGGGAAGACCAGTACTTAGAATCTTTGGAAAGATTTTAAGAACGCTCCCGAATGAGGATCGAACCCATGACCTCTCAGTCAAAAGACGGGCTACATATACATTACACGACTGTATATCAAGATAATGCAGCTAATACAGATATTAACAAATGAACCAAAGAGGTGTGTGGGTATTAATAATGTGCAGTGATACATGTAGATTGCAGACAGAGTCGTTTAACGCTAATGTTTGGCGCCAACATGTGAAATACAGGTTTGTCAAGATCACTTCAAAGCAGTTAAATGAAGAATGTTGAAATAACAAAACCCAGAATTGACCACACATGAACTTTGATATATCGTTGACCTTGGCTTTCAATCCAAGGTTAATCTAGCTATGAAGTTTGAAGGCAATAAACATTGTGTATTGCAAGAACTCTTACCCTTTATCATCTGATGCTTCTAAGCATAAGTTCACCTGTTCATACAATGAATGTCGAAATGAAAAATCAAACTGGTAAACGTATTCTCCATTTCTTAGAATCCTCCGGATAGGTCCAAGTGCCGAATGTTCCGTGAAACTTTCAACAATGCTGGCGAACGTAACATTTCTGTTAACAAAGAAGAATTATGTTAAAGCCCCATTAATACTTAATAATCAACGGAAATTTCGTAAAGTATTTCGTTAAATAACATCACCTAATAACAAATCACTGTTCATTATTGCAATAGCCAAAATTTCAAAGCCAGATGTGTTCTGGTAACATAGATTTTTGTAGATACAAAATGCTTGTTTTTAATTTTTCGTGTCACAATACATTCCATTTTAATTTCCCGCACTAATATCTATTCATACGACACATGAATACATTGTACCATTTAAGTGTTCTTGTGTCGTAAGAATAGATATATTTGCGGGAAATTAAAATGGAATTGTGTCACACACACAAAAACGTGCATTTTATATCTACAATCATCTATGTTACCAGACCACATCTGGCGTTGAGAATTTGGTAATTGCTATATGAAATACTGATTTTGAATGTTTCAACTTTATTGTACGAAATATTGAACGAAATTTTCGTTGATTTTGATTAGTAATGGGGCTTTAAATACTTGCATTATTGTAACATCTGTAAAGGCACTTGCTCAGAGATTAACACAATTGTAAATGAGCTGAATCAGCTACTTTTTCACCTATTCTTACATAAAATAATACTGTACAACAGGTAACAAATTAACAGCAAGGACATAGTCCCATACCACATTTTTTTTACTTATTATAACTAATCATCTTTAAAATTGATAGCATTATAATGCGCTTCAAATGCGAAAGTTTTCATTATTTTGGAAGGTTTTCTTGTCCTTTAATTATGTAATAACACGTTGAACTTTAATATAATGTATGCAATGCCTGTGCGATCGAACAGTACACATGACCGAAATGTTAACGCGGTAACCTTGTTATACCGACACGCGGGTTCGAGTCCCGGTAACACAGACCTCTTTTGCTATTTTTTGTCTTTCTTTAATTATTTTTTGTTTGCCATTATTCTTTTTAGTTTCTGATTTGTATATCTGTTTTGTTGCATTCAATGATAAATGTTTAACATTGCCAACAATTGTGGAAAAAGTCCCTTTAATAAACTGCTGGACGAGCTGCTTAATGTGATTGTTTGTGTATATATAAATCAATCAACTAATATTATAATATACTGATACTGAATCGTAATACCTGATTGATTTCACAAAAATCGGGATAATACATGTTGCCTCCGCCGGACATTTTATCAAATCTTCGGTTGAAGGTGCGTTCAAGAAATATGGCTTATCCTAAAATAAAACACACGAGAAGATTGTATTTGCTGCAAAGGTATAAAACATAGTTACTTTCTAAAGGGGCGAGAGCGAAAGACATTGAGCCAAAGTTAATATATTTGATTTTTTTTAAATGCGCTTACCTGTCCTGGTATTAACGTGTAGTTGAATTCTTGTGCTTAAATTTAAAAAAAAAAAAAAACATAATTGAACAAAATGTAATAATATGTGTTTTCCACATGTTCTAGTGAACAAATAAGCTTTAATGCGTATACAATACAGATACATATATACTTATGCTTACATGTATATAAATATCTATAAACACGTCGAAATAATACCAATTTCTATTTATTATGAATTCATTTTCAGAATTGTGTAGCGACATGAATTGCATTTAGTAGTACATTACTTACTTTTAAAGTCGATTATAAAACAACGCTGTTGCGCGGATTCGACGCTGTAAAAAAGTATAAACGCGTACAATCAAATTATGTGTTGGAACTCCATCAATTATGTCGAACAACTTAATTAACATTGATTAATTATTAAACTCTCCTAAACAGTGCCCCTTTAAATGTAAAAAAACTAATTTGAACATGTGAAATTTAGCTGGCGAGTCTGACTCAGTCTGACTTATAAATTCTTATGTTCTCAGTGACTTCATAATCAGAGCCAAGTTTCATAAGAAAACCTTGAATGTTATCGGAAATTCATAATTCTCGTTAGAGCACCAATTACCCGTAAGTATCAACAGCAGTAACACAAATAATGTGTTCCGAATATTTGTTATCCGGGATCCAAGATAACTCCACCGATCTAACAAGAGGACCTATTTCATTGTGGTTCCTTAATGATGATATGCGTATGTTTTCCTGGCGTCTTACTGTCACTGTAAACTCGTCAATTGTTCTAAAAAATAAACAAAACTCGTTTAAGTAACAGAATGTTTAATTTCTTTATATATGTGTATTTTTAAAATGAAAATGTCACTTTACTATTTTGAATTTACATATCTACTACATACGTTGCGTTTGGGGCTTGGGCATAGACCTCCGTTGTCCATATCGCACCGACAAATATGACAAAGATATGGTTTTCCTCTAGCGTAGGACTTACAAAGACAGGGGTGACTAAACGATCAACGACATTAACCACGATCTGAAATCCAAACAAAGGATCAACACATATTCTTGCATAAATCGTTCTGATACTCTATAGATTATATGTATGTTTTATTCATTTGTATTTTATTATGATATTCACAGATGCACGAACTCCACTTAGAAAAAGCGTGTGTCTATCGCTAATTCATTTTTAGAGATAACGTACAGAAAATTCTCTAGCATTATCATTTAAAATCAAGCGAAACGCCTCCATGAGTGTTTTCGTAATTAAATTAAATGATGATATATGGATTATTATGCTAGGAAAATTGTACAAATGTATACAAAATAAAAAAATGAAGATAAAGCATATGAAAAAAGTTCTACCAACAAATACATAAAAACAATTAAAATAAAATAATCATCACTGTTGATTTGTTTAACACATTTTGGGCAATCAGGTTGCTCGTCCTCAAGAGCTGCACTGTACGAGATATTTGTGTTTATGTCATTAATGTAAAAATCGTACTCTTATTTTAGAAAAACATATTATTTATCGTAGTTTATTGTTTTTGCGTGTATATATTGCACGTCAAACTGTGTAAACGTGTATGCACAAATTTATAACGATCATCATTTTTGCCTCTTAAGTTAGAATTTGTGTTATTGTGTTGTCACATTTTCATATTATAATAAGTCATTCAGATGTAAGATAAACAAATATACCAACTTGAGCTGCTGTTGTACACATTGAAAAAGCGGTTGACTGTATATTAACTCCAAATAAAACAGGTGTTATAGGGTAGTCCTGGAACATTATTGGAACCGCTATCCATGAATCGTTCTTATATCCATTTGCTGCAAACGCATGGATCTCAATGGCGCAATTCTGCAATAGACAATTTTGTTTTATACTTAGGTCTAGGTTTTATTGTCTTACGCGTAAGTTTTTGATTTCCAGAACAAGCATACAGCAATAATTCATATTTTGAAACGAAACGGAAATGTAACTAACCGTCGTGACGTTCACTCCACGAGCTTTGTCCATTTTCCCACTTTCCACAAATTGCGAGTCTCTGCACTTAACGAAATCCCCATCATCATCAATTGCTGGAAGTTCTAATCTTGTCGTCTGGTCCAATTTAATTCTAAATCATAAACCTAAATGCAGTGTCTCTTATTGCTACATGTTATCACATTATTAAACAAGATGTGTTTGTGAAACTCTATGTCCCCTTTTGAGCGATTTTGACCCATATATTTGACCTTTGACCTTGAAGGATGACATTGACCTTGACCTTTCACCACTCAAAATGTGCAGCTCCATGAGATACACATGCATGCCAAATATCAAGTTGCAATCTTCAATATTGCAAAAGTTATGATTTTGACCCATGTATTTGACGTTTGACCTTGAAGGATGACCTTGACCTTGACTTTTCAGCACTGAAAATGTGCAGCTCCATGAGATACACATGCATGCCAAATATGAAGTTTCTATGTTCAATATAGAAAAAATATGGCCAAAATGAGCGATTTTGACCCATATATTTGACCTTTGACCTTGAAGGATGACCTTGACCTTAACCTTTTAGCACTCAAAATGTGCAGCTCCATGAGATACACATGCATGCCAAATATCAAGTTGCTATCTTCAATATTGCAAAAGTATTTATAAAATGAGCGATTTGGGCCACATATATTTGACCTCTGACCTTGAAGGATGACCTTGACCTTTCACCACTCAAAATGTGCAGCTCCATGAGATACACATGCATGCCAAATATCAAGTTGCTATCTTCAATATTGCAAAAGTATTCATAAAATGAGCGATTTTGGCCACATATATTTGACCTCTGACCTTGAAGGATGACCTTGACCTTTCACCACTCAAAATGTGCAGCTCCATGAGATACACATGCATGCCAAATATCAAGNATATACATACATAATGCTAACGTAAGATAAAGTAAAGATCCAGAATACCTCGTTTTATATATGAAATTTGATAATGGAGGTTTAAACGTTAGATATGCGTCCGAACTAGGTAGAAGACATTTTCTTTCATAAATATAGGCATGTTAATCTACGTTTTTTTTTGTATTTGCGAGTGTGTGTGTGGAGGGGGGGGGTTGAGAGTGTGTTTATGCGTGATGTCTGGCGTGCATGTGCATGTATGTGAGCTCAAACATGCTTTTTCTACATAAGGGGATGCTTGAACATAACAGTTTTCAACGAAACACTTACTTCATATCTTCGTATGGTGTGTTTTGTTGAAGCGCAAAAGTGAATGTCAGGAGTTCTTGTTCCCATAGAGCGTTTTCACTTACTGCGATGACTGTTTCAGTCATGTTAGCTTTAACAATCGAGTTCATAGGTCGAATTGTCTGTGGTGAGGTTGCGTTTGCCTTGTAATCTGTTGTAAAATCCCCGAAATACACGTCATTATCTTTGTCGACGATTGCTCGATATGGTAAAGTCGATTGCCCGATACTGGCCTTTGAACAATTCGGACCACATGGTCCTTTACCAAGTTCCCAGCCAGTGATAAGTTCAACAGTTGCCTGAAACAAGAACTCAACTGATAATATTTACTTCAATTCACATAGCCAAATGTACCAACATAGTAAAAAATGTATATTATGACACAAAAAAATACATTTACTAAACGTAATGAATTAGTAATCAAATCAATAATAGTACTCGTCTAACCTTTCATCCTCTATATTCAATTTTTCCGTTTTAACGGCTGCCGATTTAAATACAATTTGTTAATTCCTATAAATACTTTTCGCATTATCGGTGCAAATTGATCAGTAGACAACACATTACGAATACATAAACGCAAGTTTTGTAAATTGGTCGATAAACACATATTATGCCATAATCAGAAAAGTTCGTTGTTAACTTGATCTGACAACTATTTTAGATCTGAAAAGAGAACCTATTTTAATGTGTTGAGTTTAGTTCTGTACTTCTGGTTGTGTTTTTAATAGTAGTTGTTCGTAAATATCTGTGTTTCTTGTCAATACGGAGAACAGCAAGTATCATGTTGTATTTACACATCAATCATTTTGGCATGCCAAACATTAATGTAAAATAAAATACCACATATTTATTAAGTTTGAAATACTATAATTTATAAGAAAAAATCGTCCGTACAGATATATTTCCTGGGGACAATTCCGTTAGATGATAGCTGATGGAACCTCCGAAAAATATTTGTTGTGGATCCTTTGGTACTACGGAATGTGGCAGAATGGTTATACATAATAGATACCTTATGTACAGAGTATTCATCTGAAAATATACCAATGCATCAAGCAATCAATGTACATACATTCAATGTCTATATATTTAATCACTTTATAGTCATTATAAGCAACCTCAATCAAATATGACAATCAATAGGTTTGTTCAACAAAGGTGATGTTAATTAATACGTTGAAATAAATGTTAAATTAACTGCTAAAAAATTGTTATTAAGATAAGTTTAGTGGTTTGTTTCTGAGCATCAGCATAAATTATTTTATCCGAAAATGTAATGCTATTTATGTATAAACATGTAACCTACAACGCAAATCTATAGTATACAAATAATGAGCACGCACACGTATTTCGTTCTTGTATGTTGTTTGTTGTTTCAACTGACACATTGTTGTCAATTTTTGCATCTTTGTATAGCCTGACAACAATTAAAATTGAAGCAGTATTACGTACACAGATTGACACAACAAGAACAAAAAAATGTCATTGATTCTTCGGAACGCCATTAGACACGCCAGTCGGTGCACTATTTTACTAATATTAGACAGTATATGTGAAGTAAAAGTCCTTATTTTCCAAAAAAAGAAACATACATCTCTTGTTAAATACGTTGAACACGCTAATATCCAAATTCACGACTTGAAATCAGAGATAAAAAAAAATAGAAAAAGCACATGCTCATAGTATCAAACCATGGCAACCGATTAGAAGGTTTAGTACGATGAGAAACGTTGTACTTTGATCATAAGGGGTAGCTATATCTAGCAAGTAATTTGGCAAAATATTAACGATTTAGAAACATGTTAGCTTTTTTGTCCATACATACACATTAAGCTAAATATTGACGTATCAAAAATGCGTTGTTTAAAATAGTTTCAATAAAAATCGTAGATGAATTTCTTAATAGGGCCGGAATGACGGGCACACATGCCTAACGTCTTAAATCTTGATTAATGTTCATTAGAACTATGACACTATTTAAAATTGATAAAGTTGTCTATTAGCGGAATCAATAACAATCTAATTTTATAATAGTTTATATATAATTATGTTAAATTCAAATTAAACATGCATTCAGTAAATATGAATAGTGTATATTCACCAACATAAATATACATTCCAGATAAATGAAACCAAAAAAAATGTCGATTGTTTTGTGTTCCCGAAAACATTTTACACAGGGTTTGTGTTAATGAAATAAAATCTTTAAAATAAATGAATCTTTATTGCTTACATGGGTGCAATTTATTTGTTAGAGGATAGGTGAGTCATTCCGGTACATGTATGCTTAATCATAACTGAATGCGTATATCAGATCCTTAGTAAATCGTAAACAATTTCATTTAAACGTTCTTAACATTATTATTTGAATATCAGTATATACGTACACGTTGTAGAAATATTAATTATATTAACGGTAATAATACTTAATCAATGTGACCATATACTATTTAATATTCTACAGACACTTAATCGTGAAATGTAAAACTGTTGTTTAAAATGGCAATGGCGCAACATCAATTGTCCGACAATACCAAATTAATTAAGTCATTAACCACTACGTTTACGCGGGTTCAGGAATGTATCAAACTAATTAAACATGAAAAGATGTTAAGCTTAATTGCATGTAGTACCTTGCTGATATATGATGTTATTCAAATCCGCATTACACACTACTTTTATTTAAGTCGTCATTAGACAATAATAGCAAACATTATCCTTGGAGAACATGGACACAAAACAGGTCTGTAACGCTATGATTCGGTCTATATCTAGCTGGTCGTGACGATAACGTATCGACTAGTTTATTCTATCAAATAGCGGACTTAATGAAACAGGGGTACACTCTTCTAAATCAGAGCGATCAGAATTATGTGTCGTGTTCTGAGAAAGCTGGGCATAATGCTTGTGCGTAAATTGTCATCCCAGATTAGCCTGTGCAGTCCGCACAGGCTAATCAGGGACGACAATTTCCGCTTTTATGGAATTTTTCGTTTAAATGATGTCTCTTCTTAGCGAAAATACAGTTAAGGCGGAAAGTGTCGTCCCGGATTAGCCTGTGAGGACTGCACAGGCTAATCTGGGATGACAATTTACGCACAAGCATTATGCCCAGTTTTCTCAAAACAAGACACGTGCATGTATGCATATCTATGAAATGCTGAGAAACACATACAAACTGACTAAACAATGTATACTATCAAAAAAGAATGCGTCAAATTAGTAATGCGCAAAGCGTGCATACGTGTATAACCGGCGTATTGTCTTTTTCTATACATCATTAGTATCCACTACGCTAACGGGTTTGTATTTCATCGTAATCGAGATTTCTGTTAATGTGTTTTAAAAAAAAAATCGTAATGTGAGAAAACTTTGAGTATTTGATAATTTGAAAATGGCTTTTGCTATATGTTAATATTTGAAATGTGAACCTTGTGGCATGGTCAGTTTTCACCTAAAGGGCATGATTGAAATAACTTTGAGGAGTAACTCTAGATCATGCTATATTCGTATTATTAAAGCTTCGCGGTTTCACACGAAAAGATTCTAAAATAGTTTTTTCTATAAGTATAACTAGTGACCCAATGGTCGAGGCCACCGTTGATAATATATGTAAAACTTGTTCAGCGCTTCGAGAGGTCAGTTTTGACCCCAGTGGCATAATTTGAACAAACTTTGTAGATGCTATATTAATACTATACCTTACCACCTCACCACCCTAAGATTTCGATTAAACAGGAGAACATCATTGAAGTTTTAGTTTTTTATATTGCTTTTTAGCGGACCGAAACAAAGATCAACATTTTCAAAGAGGACATTCCTGCATAAATTCTGCCCAGTGGTTAGGGGGGTAACTAACACACTGAAGAACACTAGCGAAACTGTGACCACGTTGCTTGGTTTTTAAATGCAAAACATCGGACATTTAAAGCATAAATAGTTCCCAAACTTTTACTTATTTGAAATTGAAAGAGCAGCAATGAGAAACCGTTATCGCGAGATAATAAGAGGTTTTTAGTTATATGAGACAGTGTTCGCATTTGCCGATATCTATTTGGCAGATCATGTAAATACGTTTGCGCGTTTGTTTTAATGCATATACATACATAAGCTCCAATTTGCAAGTATGATATACAAACACGTGTGAATGGAAAAAAATATTTACAAAAAACACACATATTAAAACTGACATAATAAACGTAGAGCCATACGGTTGAATAGGAATTTAGTAGACATATGTTTTTAACACGCATATCCTCTTTTCGCATTGTACCAGTCATCTAGGTTTATTGCAATTTTAAGCCTTTGGGGTTTACAAATCTGTCGAACAAATTAATAATATTATATGCGTTAACATTTGTCAATGTGTTATTGGCAGCTGTCTTTCTACATAAGTCTTGAAACATAAATATATGAGGTTATTAAAACCTCCCCATGGAATGATCAGTTATGTCAAATTGTTGACCAGTAATACAGGTATCACATATTTAGCTAAAACACAGCATGGGTTAATTAAAGACTGTCAACCCGAAGCTTAGCTTAGGAAGATAGCTACAACAATTTCACATCGCTTGCGATAACCCTGTAGGTGTCCCATCTTGGGTACCAAATTATTGACACATGGATCAACCGCTAATCAGATAGTGTTTGATTTACGCGTCAACAAGCTAAGTTAGGGATTTCTGTAATCCGTTTGACATCATACTTACAACAATTTATCATCGCATACTGCTAATTAGTTTAATATACACTCAACAAAAAGATAAACACGTCACATGAATCGGACTCATGAACAGGAACGTGTTAATATGGGGAAAATTAAACACGTTGAAATCATTTGTATTAAGAAAACATCCGATAAATGTTAACAATAAACTTTGGTTACAACAAGTTGTATACATTTGAAGTCTCCAAATTGTCACGATAAGATTGTCCTACTATTGTTTTGTCTTATGTAGAGATGAATGCAGTTGTTGTCATAATTTGTGAATTCCGTTTCATTATCAGAAGGAACCTGTTCACAGATTGTCAAAATGATGATTTTCCAACTTTTTGTCAAAGATTATAAAAAAACAGCAACAACATTGCACGTAATGTGGCGAAATAACACTAATCGCTCATACTTATACTGAACTTTGTTTTCGTCTATAAGCTATCATAATTAGAAATGTGTCAATTTATAAAAGGTTACATGCGCAAAACGATTGCATACTTTAGAGTGTTTCTATTGTTTCCGTTATGTCTTGTGACAATGAGTGGATTGCTTATATAAAATAATAAATGTCGAAAGGGATGTAAAATGCTGATGAAAGCTTTTAAATCCAAAGGTCATAGGTCCGATCGAAGTTGGAGTTTACTGTTTTTATTTATTTCATTCTATTCTTGTTTTATACGAGAGCTCTTTAAATCCGATGTTCACTTCAATAAATTTAAAACATTTAATGACGATCTTTTGTAAACAAGTACATTTACATGAAAGGCATGTGCATATATATATATTATACGTTTTAATCATTGGTTAACAAGGTGTTAATTGCACCAAAATGTGTATATTCTAAGCTATTGTACAATTTGAGGATACGCGTTTAAACAATGACGTAGACTTTTAAATTGTATATAACTGATGAAGTTTACCAGATTTGAAGATATTTCAATAAATTGATTCCTGTAATTAACTCCGTTGATCTGGTTTAAAGTTAAAATGAGTTTTTTATGAGCATGATTCTCGTACCGTCATGTTATAGTTAAACCAGGGGTAACTTCGGAAATGTTAACGGGATAGACATTCTAAGCAGGTATAATACAATACTACAACAGTATGCACAATTCTGCGGAAAATGCACGAAAGCGCACAGTCATGAAATAGTGACGTAATCATATAGTACATTTGATAAAGTTTACAAATAGTTATGCTAAATAAAAGCCCAGTGAAAATTAGTATTCAATACAAATATACAATTATTAAGGCATTCAATAAATACGCTCATCTCATCAAATTATCAATAAGTAATGTTAAAAACTCAAATATGATGCGGTTGTGCAGCCAAAGGCCATGTTGAATAGGTTCACACCAGATATATGGCATACACAGTAAAAGTAACATTGCAGTGATTTCCAGACTTGATTATACAACCGCCTTGGAATATGGTGTATGTACATACCCAGCTATATAAAGCATATACGGAGCTTGATATTAAAGCGTCACTTGTCTATTACATGGTCTGTTGTATATGCTTCTAGTCCGGTCAGTAGATTATGTTCTGATTTAAAAAGAATTAATAAAGTTGAATTCTGCAATTACGAAATAACGATATTGTCATTATGTTTTAACTACGTTATATACGGTTCTCCTTCAAGTTTAATTAATGTGATCCCTTGTCAGTTCGAAAAGGTAAACGAGTTTTTGGACACGCCACCTGATGTTTTATGGCCGTAATAGATAATGATTAATGACGAAGGCGGACTACAAAAACAAGTTTTTCACAGCATATATCAAGACAAGTTGATCTCTGATTTAAAAGTTGAAATTAAAGTTAAAATCATTAAATCTGTGTGCTTTTCTAAATCTGATTAAATAAAAATCTTCGATTAAAGGACTGATTGATTGTTCGTTCGGTACGTTAGCAAAAAAAACATACCGTTAGGAATGTTATCCTTCGCTTCAAACCTTCTGGTCTCCTTCCTACCATTGAGTAATTAAATAGTAATTGAATTGAATGCGTTTAAATTCCCCTTTATTACTGTTTACTTTGAGTTGCAATGCTATGAGGTTAAATTTTATTTACACTTATATGTATCATGAATATGGCTGGGCCAAGTGTGAGGTTGAGCGCTCTATAACCGGTTTAAACCCCCAGTGCTTAGCATTGACCGTTCCAAGGCGGTGACCCCAGCTTTATTTTACTATGTGTATATGTTGTTTCGTTTTGTGCCGTACTGTACCGTTTTGGCAATTGGTTCCTTGCCATAAATAAAGGACCGCGAAGGTGTCTATGATAGAAATGCAATACTGCTGCAGCTTCTGGAGTTTCACTTCTTTATATCAAATAGAACTAGCGATGACACGATTATGCATGTACGCATATCTATGAAATGCTGCGTAAGACATACTAGCAGACAAAACAATATATACTATCACAATAGAATGCGGTGAATTAGAAATGAGCCAAGCGTGCGAACTTGTATAACCGGCTTCTTGTCTGTTTCTTTACATCATCAGTATTCACTACGCTATCGGTTTAATATTTCACTATATTCAAGCTTTCTGTTAATGTGTTTAGAAAAAAAGGATCATAGTATGTGACAATTTTGATTGGGAACACAGTTTTAATTGGAATTGATTCATTTTAATTCATAAAATTGATGTTCTTTATTTGGTGGAACAATTGGGTAACGGAGGAACTGGTTATCTTAACCGTACATAAAAATAGTACCATCAGTGAAAATTACAATAGAAAACAAGAGGACCCTTATTATCATTGAATACTCACATGTGAAATTGTTGCCAAGAGGTATTATACCAGAAAACACTGATTTTTTAAAACGATTTTTTACAATAAATTGAAAGAATGTAGTTCGTTCACTATACGATTTTACCTACCAATATGTACATCTCTTGGCAATGTCATTCAGTGAAGATTTTTAAAAGTTGTTTCACTATATAAGTATATATAAATCATGATACTCAGGGGCCTGGTGAATTTTGATCCCAATGGCGTTATTAGAAAACAACTGTTTAGAGGACCACCAGCTGGCGTAAAATACTAAATATCAGAGCTCTGTGTCATATTGTTTTCAAAGAAGATTTTAATATGGATTCTGCTATATGTTAATATTTAAAATGTGAGCACTGGGACATGGTCAGTTTTCACCCAAAGGCATGACTGAAATACCTTTGTTTAGGATCTCTCGATCATGCTTTATTTTCATTATAAAAGCTTTGCGCTTTCACACGAGGAGGTTCTTACATAGTTCTGTTTATATACGTAATCCTAGTGAGCACATGGTCGAGGCTCCTTTTGATCCTACAGCTATAATTTAAATTAACTTTGTACAAGACCACTAGATATTACGACAAATCCGATGTCAAAGCCACTGGCTCTGTTGTTTCAGAAAAGTAGATTTTAATGGTTATCCCGATATAATATAATGTAAAACTGGTAAACCCTAACTTTGCAATTTTTAACACCATAAGTATAATTAAAAAAGTGGCGACCGCAAGTGCAATGGTAGTTTTTACTCCTTTGACATACTTTGAACAAAGTTTGTTGAGGATTCCCAGATTATGCTAATTACAAAATATTAACGCAATAGGCTTTGCGGTTTCAGACAAAAAATGTTGAGTGTATTACCTATTTAAGTCTATGAAAAATCGGTGACTCCACTGGCGGGGTCAATTTTGACCCCAAGGGCATTATTTGGACAAATTGTACAGGACCTCGAGATGATGCTCCCATCCAAATCTTAAAGTCTTAGTATTTGCGGATTAATTCGAGGTCTTTTTCAAAGATATTCCATGCTTACATGCCTTTTATTTTAAATGCAAAGCATCGCAACTTTAAACATGTACAGTTCCCAAACATTTAATTATTTGCCATTAAAATTACAGCGATGAAAAATCGAACGTTAGCGCGAGATGAGTATCGGTCCTTAGTAATATAAGACAATGTTAGCAGTTTTCGATAATTGTTTGACTTATCATGTTATTATGTGTACATGTGTGGTGTTCACATTACGCTGTCGATGTCAAATACTTATGCGCGTATGTTTTAATGCCAATAAGTTCCAGTTTATAAGTATGATATGCACACAAGTGTGAATGGATGCAACTTCTTAAAATATAATATACTTTAAAGGGGACTGTACGATTTTTATATGGGTTAAATTTTAATATCCTAATAAAATTATGTTACGATGACACACAATAGGCAATAAAAATTCTACAATGAAGACGAATTTCATAAAATGCAGCAAAGACAAGTTAGCGCTGGTTAAAGCCGATGCCAACACTTTTACTCGTATTTGTTAGGAAACAAAATTGTGCCTTTGTGTCGTATGAGCGAATCTGCACTAAAACTAAATTTAGATTCACATTGTACATGCATTATATATATGCTGGCGAATTCGGCTGGAAACCTTTTTCGATTTCAGAATTAAATATCTGGCTTATTTCGCATTTTTCGACACATGTTCTTCTTAACTTTTATTTTAATTTATATTGAAATATATGTATAATAAGTTGTTTACACATTTTATATAAATTCATAAATATTTGACAAAATCGCACAGTCCCCCTTTAAAGAAACGCACATAAACTTTAATAATAAACGGAGAGATATTACTGTTAAATAAAGGGTTTGGTGGTCAGATTTTTTTCTAAGAGCATATTCTCTACTCGTATTGTACCAGGCATCTAGGTTTATTGCAACATTAAGCCTTTGGGGTTTACAAATCTGTCGAAATAATTAAAAATATAATGTTAGTTATCATTTGTCAATGTGTTATTGACAGCTGTCTTTCTACATTAGTCTTTGAACAAATAAAATATTAACTATAAAACACTACGCGTCGTGGTTATTAAACCTCCACATGAAATGATAAGTTATGTCAAATTGTTGACCAGTAATACAGTCGATTGGTGTATAGCGGATAGCTAAGCACTCCGGGTCTAATTTCAATTAATACATCATGCATTCGGTAATTAGACCATTAAATCTCGAAAGACAAATGTCTGCCCTATTGATACATACCAGCGGATTTAAATTTCCGAGAATTATTATTTGTTTACAGCGCGAATTTCATGGTACACTGATTCAGCCATTAGCGGATCGCTTAGGTCTTTAACGGATTACTATGCATAACGCTCTGGGGCTTTTCTCAAGACAGCTACAAATAGGTCATAATGCAGTAAATCTTACCCAGTGATGGCATTTTGGTGTTGAAATATATTAGAAGTCATAATCATCACGAAGATGTATGCTGAAATAACTTAAATGTACTAGGAAATTCAAGTAATAAATAAATGTGACAACAAACACTTTTTGTGAGATCATAAGGTTTAATTGACAGAAATGATTGGCAAAACACATACTGCAAATCACAGATAATCATTGACTAGTATGGCAAGCGGTTCGACGCATAATCCCAAGAAACTAGGTTTCTCATGAGAACCTAGGTTCTCAGAATGAGAACCTAGGTTCTCATGAGAAAGCTAGTTTCTTGGAATTATGCGTCGAACCACAAGAAACTAGGTTTCTCATGAGAACCTAGGTTCTCATGAGAACCTAGGTTTTCAAATGAGAACCAAGGTTCTCATGAAAACCTAGGTTCTCATTTGAAAACTTGGGTTCTTGAAGCCATGTGCAATTTTCAAGCGAGAACCTAGGTTCTCATGATTCTTGGAATTATGCGTCGAACCGCAAGAAACTAGGTTTCTCATGAGAACCTAGGTTCTCATTCTGAGAACCTAGGTTCTCATGAGAAACCTAGTTTCTTGGGATTATGCGTCGAACCGCTTGCCATAGACTAGGATTACAGACAAACATAACAGATAATAGATTAACATTATAACTGCACAAAAACATCAATTATGAGATTAATTGAGATCTAATTGACAAAAATTATTGGTAAAACAAAAACTGTAAATCAAACTGAAAATCACAGAGAATCATTGACTAGGATCACAGGTTAACATAACAGACAATAGATATTTATTATAAATGCATAAACCAGCATTTATATATTTGCAAACGACAAAAGAGCATGTAAAAATGAAGTGAAATGGTATTTTATTTTCATTCCTTGACAAATATTCAATGGAAATGTATACTCAATAATTAATATGTAGTGTTGGTTGCAATATGCTATACATGTTTAATTTTAGTGTTTATTCCCACCAATTGTTTCCTGTTAATACTGTAAACTAGTACAATATTACTTGCTTTTCATTAGAATATATCTGACTAAAACATGGCTTAATAAAATACAAAACTGTCACAACAAATAATGAAATATTTATTGATTTAAAGGCATAGCATTATGCGCAGTGAGAAAAATGAAATAAGATACATCTACTTTAAAGGTATTGTGTTGCTTAATCATACAATGGTCAGAACAAAAAAGACAATTGAAAAAAACATGGTTTTGACATCATCATGTAGAACACACTAGATAGACATATTGGACATGTGCATGTATATGTATATGTTCAATGGCAAGAAGTGCGCGTCGTGCCCGTAACGGTTTTGAAGGAGAGTACTTTTTCTTTATTTGCTTTGCCTTAGTGACAGCTGGGCTGTCACTGCCTCGTGCTGTTCTACGGGGCCTACCCATCTTGCTCTAAAAAAATAAAAACAAGTTAGCACTTAATTACTTTAAGAATAGAACATAATATAATGAGTTTACAGACTAGATACATTAACCATGATTTGCCATCCCAAACCAGTTAAGATTACATTGGTATGTTAATATGATAACTCTGGGAAATAAAGGTAAAACATTTAAACAACCATACGCTTGATAAAACAGCCCTTTTTTAGAATTAATTATGAATTATTATAAAACTCATTTAAAGTTTCCCATTTAGATATGATATTGTTTCAACAGAGACCATTGTCCATTAATTATTATCATTTGTGCATAATTTTTGATATAGCAATTGAACACACAAAAAGTATTGTTTTTTTTTAAATTAAAAGCGAGAACTGACAATTCTAGTGTGTTTTCAATAGATATATGCGCAAATAATGGAATTCTTAAAAAATATGACGGTACACTATCTCATTCAAATTTGGGCCTTGATTTTCACACTTATTGTGACAGTGACCTTGACCTTTGACCTAGTGACCCCACTTTAGGGGTTATCTACTATCCAAGGCCGATGCACATGTGAAGTATCAAGCCAATCGGTCAATCCGTTCACAAGTTATTGATCGGAAATGAACTGGTCTACAGACAGACACACAGAGCGACCGACATCCAGCAAAACAATATACACCCTCTTCTTTGAAGGGGGGCATAATAAATGTAAAATTATCATAAGATCGCTGTGGCGTAGTGGATATGGTGTCCGCCTAGCGACCGGGAGTTCACGGGTTCGATCCCCACTGTGGACGTGTTCTTTAGATCTTCCCAATAGACACTAAGTACTGGTTCTAGTCCCAGGAAACGGACTCGAGAGCGTTTAAAAAAAACTTAGGCTTTCGATGCAATCAAGCTAAAATAAATAGGTTTAAACTAAATAAAATTATTAATTAATCCATTAATTATAATTAAGAACAAACAATCCACACCCCAACTTCTTTCAATTTAATAAAATTATCTGATAGTGTAAATTTAAATATGAGCAAGAGATGTGTTTGTCAGAAACACAATGCCCCCTGCTGCGCCGCTTTTTTTTAACCTTTGACCTTGAAAGATGACCTTGACCTTTCACCACTCAAAATGTGCAGATCCATGAGATACACATGCATGCGAAATATCAAGTTTCTATCTTCAATATTGCAAAAGTTATGGCCAATGTTCAAGTTTTCGGACAGACGGACTGACTGACAGTTCAACTGCTATGTGCCATCCTACCTGGGGCATGAAAAGATTTTAATAAAATTCTTCTTGATTGAATTTACTATTTTCCAACTGTTAATTTCTTGGAAAGTTTCAGTTGTTATTACAAATTGGACATCGATCGAGATTATATGTATGTTGAGTCAACCCCCACATTCCTAAATATGGGTCACCACATGTCCGCTATTCACTAAATCGAGTGTTGCAGCTTTCATACTTATTTTATATGATACGCATACATTTGTTTTCTGAGCATTCTAACTTTAGTAAAGGACACATTTTACTAAAATATTACAGCAATGGACATTGTATTTACCTCACAAAATCTGCAAACTACACGGTACCATGCGTCTGCACTTTTATTTTCGTCGCAAAAACGGTGCGTACATAACGTGACCTTGTTTTGTTGTCGAAAAAATAAATATTTGCAACAATTGGCAAACGTCAACAAAAACATGAATCGACTGAAAAACGATAGCCTTTTTAAATTCAATTCGTAAAAAACTATAAATTTAAACATAAATAAATGTATTTTGCAAAAAAAGTTTAACCTATCCGTTACTCACTAAAATCCGCTATACACCAATCGACTGTACCGGTATCAAATATTTAGCTAAAACACAGCATGGGTGAATTAAAGACTGTCAACCCGAAGCTAAGCTTAAGAAGATAGCTAGAACATTTTCACATCGTGTGCGATAACCCTGTAGGTGTTCTTTCGTGGGTTCCAAATTATTGATACATGGATCAACCGCTAATCAGATAGTGTTTGATTTACGCGTCAACAAGCTAAGTTAAGGGATTTCTGTAATCCGTTTGACATCATACTTACAACAATTTATCATCGCATACTGCTAATTAGTTTAATATACACTCAACAAAAAGATAAACACGTCACATGAATCGGACTCATGGACAGGAACGTGTTAATATGGGAAACTTAAACACGTTGAAATCATTTGTATTAAGAAAACATCCGATAATTGTTAACACAAAACTTAGGTTACAACAAGTTGTTTACATATGAAGTCTCAAATTGTCACGATAAGATAGTCCTACGTTTGTTTTGTCTTATATAGAGATGAATGCAGTTGTTATCATAATTTGTGAATTCCGTTTCATTAGCAGAAGGAACTTGTTCACAGATTGTCAAAATGATGATTTTCCATTTTTTTTTGTCAAGGATTTAAAAAAGCAACAACAACAACCTTGCACGTAATAGGGCGAATTAACACTAATGGCGCATACTTATACTGAACTTTGTTTTCGTTTATGAGTTATCATAATTAGAAATGTGTCAATTTATAAAAGGTTACATACACAAAACGATTGCATAATTTGGAGTGTTTCTATTGTTTTCGTTATATTTTGAGACAATGAGTGAATTGCTTGTATAAAATAATAAATGTCGAACGGGATGAAAAAGTCGGATAGAAGCTTTTAAATCCAAAGGTCGTTGGTTCGATCGAAGTTGCAGTTAACTGTTTTTATTTCTTTCATTCTATTCTTGTTTTATACTGGAGCTCTTTAAATCCGATGTTTACATTAATCAATTGTAAATATTTAATGACGATCTTCTATAAACAAGTACATTTAATGAAAGGCATGTGCATTGGCCATATGTGTATATTCTAAGCTATCGTACACTTTGAGGATTCGAGTTCAAACAATGACGTAGACTTTCAAATTGTATACCACTGATGAAATTTACCAGAATTGAAAGATATTTCAAGAAATTGATTCCTGTACTTTAATTCGTTGTTCTTGTTCAAAGTGAAAATAAATTGTGTATAAGCATGATTCTCTAACCGTCATGTTAAAGTAAAAACAGGAGTAACTTCGGAAATGTTAACGGGATAGACACTCTTAGCAAGTATAATACACTACCATGACAGTAAATAAAGAACAACAGTACGCACAATTATGCTGAAAAATTAAATGGTCACTCAATCACATAAAACATTAAAAAGCCAATTTAAATTAAGTATTCAATACAAATATGTAATTGTTAAGGCATTCAATAATTACGCAGTGATTTTCAAATTACAGACTCGATAATACAACCGCCTTGGAATATGTTGTATTTACATAACCAGCCATATGAAGCATATACAGAACTTTATATTAAAGCTGTACATGTCAGAGGCGCGGTCTGCTATATAGGGGTCAAATTTGGTCAGTCAGTCCATTATCTTCTTTTTTTTAAGAACTTTAAAGTTAAATCCTGAATCAAGCTTTTATAAATGACAATGAATCAATAACGATACTGTAATTATGTTTTGAACTACATAAGATACGGGTCTCCTTCAAATTTAATTAATGTGTCAGCTGGAAAAGGTAAACGAGTTTTGGGCCACGCCACCTGTTGTTTTATGACCGTCATTTATAATGATAAATGACGATGGCAGACTACAAAAATCGTTTCTTCGCCGCATATATCAAGACAAGTTGATCTCCGATTTAAAAGGTAAAATTAAAGCTCAAATAATTATATCTGTTTGCTTTTGTAAATCTGATTAAAGAAAAATCTTCGATTAAAGGACTCATTGATGGTTCGTTCGGTACGTTAGCAAAAAAAAAAACATAACGATAGGAATTTTATCCGCGTCAAACCGAACCTGCGCATTCAATCAATATTGAAATAAACAAAACTCAGCATATTGATAATACAAAAAAAAAAAATTTAATGTTTGTAAATTGATATTGTTTTCATGAGAATGTAATTATAAGCTCACAATATATGTCGTGTTGAGCTTCAGTCGATTTGTAAATGACATTATGTAATACATTTGAGCACGAAAGAAACGATAGCAAAAATCATAAACGTGCATTCAACATACGGTAGAAATTACATTAAAAATACGAACACCAACATAATTGTTACATACGATCAATTATTTTAGCTGAGCATGTTTATCCATCGGTAAACCTTTGCTAAGTGTCCTTAATTCTACGTAAAGTGAACGTATTATGTCAATATGATAGCACTTAGTATCAGCCATGTTTATCGAAAGTGTAAATTCCACAAAGATTTTAGTCATTTAGGGATATGATATACAGTTTTAATAAGAAGACAATAGAGTTAGTGTTTGCAATTACATAAATATATTGACAGTTCGTACATATCAGTAACATGGCTAGGGCTAAACTGGATTTTTGTTAAGAACAGACTTTTTAAACGAAGCATATCATAAAAGCGGAAAGTGTCGCCCCTGATTAGCTTGTGCGGATTGCACAGGATAATCAGAGACGACACTTCACGCATATGCATTAAACCCCCATTTCACATAACGAGGTTTACATACATGTTTAATCCGGTGTGAATATGAACAGCAAATATACAAGTGCGTGGAACAATAACAAATAAAACGTTATTTCATAAAAATGATCTTGACAAACTTGTTTTGTTTAAGAAAATTGTGAACATAATTGTTGAAACCAGCTCTATTCCGTTTTTAAGACGCGTACGTATACGTATCTACCGCCGTTATATTGTAAAAACAAATCGCAGCATTATGTTACAAACTTAAGTCCGCTTTTACCACCGTGCTTCAAGTCCGGTCAGTAGATTATGTTCTGATTAAAAAAAAAGTTAAATCCTGATTGAAGTTTTAATAAATTACAATGACAAAATAACGATATTGTAATTATGTTTTGAACTTAATTATACACGGTTCTCCTTCAAATTTAATTAATGTGACCTCTTGTCAGTTGGAAAAGGTAAACGAGTTTTTGGACACGCCACCTGCAGTTTTATGGCCGTAATAGATAATGATTAATGACGAAGGCACACTACCAAAACATGTGTTCACATCATATTGCAAGACAAGTTGATCTCCGATTTAAAAGGTAAAATTAAAGGTAAAATCATTAAATCTGTTTGCTTTTCTAAATCTAATTAAATAAAATCTTCGATTAAAGGACTGACTGATGGTTCGTTCGGTACGTTAGCAAAATAAACGATAGGAATTTTATCCGCTTAAAACCGACCTGCGCATTCAATATTGAACAAAACGAAGCATGTTTATAATACAAACATAACATGTTAATGTTTGTGAATCGATATTGTTTTTCATGAAAATGTAATTATTAGCTCTCAATAAAATTATGTCGTATTGAGCAACGGATGCCAATTTGCTAATGACATAAGTAATACATTTGGGTACAAAAGTAACGATGGTAAAAATCATAAACGTGCATTCCACAGTAGGTAGACATTATATTTAAAATACGAACACCAACATAAGTCTTACATAAGATCAATTATTTTTAGTTTACCATGTTTATCCATCGGTAAACATTTGCTAAGTGTCCTTAATTCCACGTCAAGTGAACGCATTACATGCATTATGTCAATATGATAGCCCGCATGATCAGCCATGTTTATCGAGAGTGTCAATCCCACAAAGCTTAAAGTCATTAAGGGATATGATATAAAATTTAAATTAGAAGGCAATGAAGTGAGTGTTTGCAATTACATATAATATGTATTGACAATTCGTTCATATTAGTAACATGGCTAGGGCTAAACTGGATTTTTGTTAAGAAGAGACTTTTTTTAAACGAAACGTATCAAACAAGCGGTAAGTGTCGTCCCTGATAAGCCTGTGCATGCTTATCTGGAAGACACTGTACGCACATGCATTAAACCCCCTTTTCACAGAACGAGGCTTATATACATGTTTTATCCGGTGTGATTATGAAAAGCAAATTTACAAGTGTGTGGAAAAATAACACTTAAAACGTTATTTCGCAAATTGATCTGGACAAAGTTGTTTTGTTTAGTAAGAACAATCTGGCAATAAATCCTGGAAACCAGCTTTATTCCAATTTTAAGACGGTAAATTAAGTATCTACCACCGTCATATTGTAAAAAAATCGCAGCATAACTAAACGAACTTTAGTCCGCTTTAACCATCGTCATATTGAAAAAACTAATCGCAGCATTATGTAAAGAACTTGAGCCCGCTTTTATAATGATAATAAAAGCGCCCGTGGAATAGTTTTTGCACACACAGCTATATGCAGATCATTGTCAATATAGTGACATTGAACAAAAAAAAAACTTAATGAAATTGTCCGTTACAAACACTGACAAATTGAGAGGTTTCTAATTTGTATAATAGATTAGAAAATATTTTTTTATTTTTACGAAACATAAACGACTTATAAAACAAATTAGATTACACATTCAATAATACAGATTTATGCTTTTTATACATTTCGTTTACGCTGATCTTTAAGTTAGAATGGATAAAAAAGAAAAGAAAACAACAATATCAATATATTAATTATGATGATATATATTCAAAATTGAGAATACTCTTGTGTGTTTTTGAATATATGATTCATTTAAAACAATAGGGTAAACATGATAACGTATTGTGTAAATTATTTTTACTTTTACTTTAGACTTATCAATTAATATGTTACATGTATTTTATTGTAAATAAAGAACATGCAACTGAAAATTTGATACACTAATAAAGTTATTGAACGATTCGTTTTCCTTGCATACATTTAGTGTATTATGGTAAGATTTGTAGCACTTGTTGACTTAAATATGTCAGCTATTTAACGAACCCGACGGGTGGGGCAATATTACCTTATACACATATTGATGTCAAAGGGTGATACGAAAGTTTATATAATATATATAGAGAGGATATTTGTTGGATTTGGTGGAATTCAATTCAGTTTTAATTCACAAGTGATCTTGTATTAAATATTTTTCAATCATCACGAGTGAATTAAAATCGATATCCCACAGAATCCAACGAATTGTCTTTTTATTTTATTCTTACAAATGATCATTTTTTTATTTGTTTGTTTTTTGTTCCGGTAAAACAAAGAAAACTATCTATAATTTGTACTGTTAATTTTAACGGTTTGAATCAGTGAATTATCAGTTTTAATTCACTGATATTTCTAAATAACCCACCAGAAAGCATAAAATAATCACAAATCACACGTATTTTTTTACGATGCCTATATCTCTAAGAAACCGCTTGATTCCATATGATCTCCGGTATGCTTAGCGCGGATGCAATTTCAAATTAAGCTGTGTCGCAGAGTCCATATTCTATAAAATTGCAAGGTGTGTTAAGATTGAATATATTTCACGCTAGTTATTTGCACAGTAGGCTGGAATGCATTTGACTTCGTCCACTATTTACAGATCTGATATCATAATTATTGAAAGCGTCAAAACTATTCAAAACTCTTTTAAAGCCCCATTAATTAGCGCTCAAAGTCATCAAAACGCTTTGTAAAATAAAATTAACCTGTACAAAAATCAGTATAGCAATAAAAAAAAAACAATTCAACGCTAGATGTGCTCTGGTAACCTAGATTTGACAAGATACAAAATACTCTTTTTGTTTGTTTTCGGGGCAATATATTCAACACATGTTTATGTACCATGTTAGTGTTCGTGTGTCGTTTGAAAAGATATCGTTGCTGGAAATTAAAATGGGATATATTTTGCCACAAAAAATAAATACGAGCAGTTTTGTATCTCGTTAAATCTATGTTACCAGACCACATATGGCATTGAAATTGTGGTTATTGCTATAAGGAACACTGATTTGTTATGGGTTAACTTTATTTTACCAAATATTTTACGAAATATTCGTTGATTTTGAGTGTTAATGGGGCTTTAAATATTGTATAAATCGGTTTCACTGGATCTTTGAAGACAGTAATCAAGTTTAACACAATGTATATTGATTATTGGTAGGTTTTAATTACACAAAGTACATGTAACTTTTACTATTTTACTTTATTTCTCTTACGGAGGTAATGGACTTAGGGTTACAGGCGGATGTAGCGGTGATTAGAAAGCATAGCTACAGTATATTGGTTAGTCCGGACCTATATTAACCCCGTCGTGCGCTAATGGATATTTTGCCATAAGCAGTAAGCGAAGATCCAGCAGGCCCATTTTTCATATGAATCGTATCGTGAAAATTTAAATACAACAAAATTAAATTACACAATGCAGGTAAAAACAACCTGCGGAAAACTTGCAAGTTGAATTGCATATTAACTTGTCAGCCAATGTAAAACAAAATATAGTGTGTTACCAGTTTGAACACAATTGCAATAGACTTACACCGGAATGTGCTTAATAGCACTATTCTGGGAGTTGAAACGAAGCTGACCTATTCAAAACCCTTTCAGAATCACATATCAAGTATGGCACATAACTGGGCCAGCGTTGTTTGTTTGGATTAGAGAAGTCTTTTCCAAATTTGGGCAGACCAGTTATACAGCAACCCCAGTCCTTGAATCATTTGAAGGTTCAAGAATAAGGTAAAACGGCACATGTCTCTGTAACGAGAAAAATAGTATGACGGTTATAACAAAACGCCAGTTGAACACATGATCATCATTATAAACAACTTTTATTCCCAGCAAATATTTCATACAGGTAAATGGTATGTAAACATATGAGTCGCGCTCTGGGAAAATGGGGCTTAATGCAAGTGCGTTAAGTGTCGTCCGCACAGGCTAATCAAGGACGACAATATCCGCGTGTATTGTATTTTTTCGTTTAAAGGAAGACTCTTCTTGACGAAAATCCAGTTTAGGCGGACAGTGTTGTCTCTGATTAGCCTGTGCCGACTGCACATGCTAATCTGGAACGACACTTCATGCACATTCATTTAACCCCGTTTTCTCAGACCGCAATTCATATTTGATAGTAAAATACCATTCGTTAGTTCACGATGATGTGCATGATCGAAGAATTTGACAAACTTTATAAACACAATCAAGTTCACAACGCACACCATACCATATTCCACACGTATTGTACACCAGTATACAATTTAAATTGTATGAAAGTTGATCAACGTTAATGTCTGTTTTTCAGAGGATATGTTATTAGATTGACAGATTTACGTTTATTTGTAAAATAGGCTTTACAGGCAAGCAATATAGTGTTAAATATACAAATATTAAATATTATATATTATACTTCAATGCGTCTATAAAAACAAGGCCATTTATTTTGAAATCAAGGGACTTAACGAGTAAGATAATATTGTATATGTACGTGTATGAGTTATCACACTTCCTTAGTCATTTAGGAATATCAGATACATATACAAAATAGAGTACATGACATAGTGAGCGCTCTGATAATAACAGTGAGCTCAAAATGAAGTTAACCAGTATTATTTTTTTTAATTCAATAAGCGTAATGATAAGGCAGCAAATGAGAGAAAAACTGACAAAATGGTGTTCCCCAAATATGGTCTTCAACTGTATTAGGAAGGGCTCTTGCTCTTTCCACGTATTTAAACAACGGTAGTATCATACTTCATATTAGTTTTTCATGTCGGATGGCTTATTGAAGCTGTTACAGTGGTTGGTTTTCAAAACATTAGCATAGCTCTTAATCCTGATTATCAATGGAGACAGAAGATAGCTAATAAGATAACACCATACGTCACACTTGCTGAAAATCTCATTTAAATTAAATTATAACGTTTTACTATTAGTTGTCGCTGACAATGGTAAGTATCGAAGCGTCGGACTGAAGAAGATTTTAACTAGATTGCAATGGCTTGCACTATAAAACAATGCTTGATTTTCCACGTCTGTTCAAAGCAACGGTAACAGAAGAACGATGACACACATTTATCATTTGTATTTCTTGTTTGTCGTTACGAAGACTTACGAAGTCACTCGTTCGAATGGCTTAGTAAGTCTTTAAAACGCATTAACGAATAATTTAATCATGAACACGAGAAGGTCTTGGGAACCTCATATCTACCGGTAACTGGTGGCGACGACTTAGTTTCTCGGTTGAACAAGACAGCTAACTCGTGGTAGCGATATAACTAATTAAAATGAAGTTGTTTAACGCATGGGCCAAATCGGCTGTTAAACGGGAGGCTAACATAATTTCGGACGACATAAATCGGACAGATTTGCGCTTTTCAAGATTTAAATCTTTGTGCATTCGCACGAGTAAGTTATCTTGTACCCACGACTAAGTATCGAATTACTAAGTCGTGGGAACTACATTTTAAAAAAATGTGACTTTAACTTATGCAACAGTTCAGACGCGTCTGTAGTGGATTTTTATCGAGGGCACACAGAGGTTCCGATATGATGTCGAGCTGGAAGTCCTCCCGGAAGTCATGGAAGTTTTGTGGAAAGGTATATCCGATTTGAACCGTCGGCATATTTCCTGAGTTTGCAGTGACATAACTAGTAGCAATTCGTCCCTATGGCAACCCCAGAATGCTAAGTATTTTGATGAAACCATGCAAGTTCTTAATATCAAGTTCATGGCGATAATCAGAATGCCATGTTAATTATAAGACTTACCTTAAAGGGACTGTAAACCATGAATGACGAAAAAAGAAAAGTTCTAAAATACCGTATTTTTTACAGTTATTAGTTTATATTGATTACAATATCCGACTGGTATATTACATTACTTGAAAAAAAGTTCATATTTTCAGTATATTCGGTAATAAAATTTCGCGATGTGAAATCGAAAGTACATCGCGAAAAAAGGTGACATAACGATATACACACTATAAATAACGCAAGTAGATTGATCATTTTATATATAAAATATATACAATTCACTACGCATGCACAATTTGCATTCATGGGTTTACCACGTGATGATGCTGATCAATCTACTTGCGTTATTTATAGTTAACTGGTAGTTACCTGGTATACATACCCAGTAAAAATAAATAAATAAAACAAATAAGTATAAATAAAAACAAACTTTTTTCAAGTAATGTTATATACCAGTCGTGATATTTTAATCAATATAAACTAATTATTGTAAAAAAATACGGTATTTTAGAACTTTTCGTTTTTCGTCATTCGTGGTTTACAGTCCCTTTAATTGGCGTTCTGCGAATTTAGCCTTTTGTGAGAACTTTGGACGTTCCCCTTACTTTAACCATCACTTTCTGAGTTGTAATCAGCAAACAGTAAACTGTAGAATACATCACCGCATGGAGTTTATCAGAAGTGGATGATAAAGTCATTTCTTCCGTGATGATATTCTTTTACTCAGAGATTAAAATTAGAAATCTTTCAGGAATGGGCCTACTGAGTGTTATAATAATTAAATTTACAGAACGAAAATATTATTCTTCGAAGAATGGAAAAAGTGCTTAAAAAGTAGGCTATGTATTTAAAATATTTACAAAACTTCAAAGAACAAACAAAGCACCGAGCTGTTACATTTCGGTCTCCAGTGAACAGTGGTTCCTGTCAAAATGCGAGCCCCATTCAATATTATCGTCAGAACAATTATAATAATACTTGTTTGTCTCATTTTTGTTAGGAAATGTACACATTTATTCTAACACATATGCGAAAAAAAGATATTACAAATTATATTTATAACTCAATAAAATTTAAATTGACAAACTCGAGTGTTTCAGTGAATTTCTGTTAAAGCATGCGTTTGAATTATTAGCAATGCCTTAAATTAAAATACTTGGTATTTAGACGGAATGCGCTTAAAGTGAGACTGTACGATTTTGTCAAATATTTATGAATTTATATAAAATGTGTAAAAAACGTCGTATACATATATTTCAATATAAATTTAAATAAAAGTTAAGAAGAACATGTGTCGAAAAATGCGAAAAAAGCCAGATATTTAAATCTTAAATCGAAAATGGCTGGAAGTCGAATTCGCCAGCATATATATTATGCATTGAACAAAGTGAATCTAAATTTAGTTTTAGTGCAGATTCGTTCATACGACACAAAGACACAATTTTGTTTCCTAACAAATACGAGTAAAAGTGTCGGCATCGGCTTTAACCAGCGCTAATTTGTCTTTGCTGCATTTTAGGAAATTCGTCTTCAATGTATAATTTGTCTTGTCTATTTCGTGTTATTGTCATACATTTTTATCAATATATAACAATTTAACACATATAAAAATCGTGTATACTCACTTTAAGTCGTTTTCACAGGTTTTAAGCGAATATAAACGATCGTGTTATTTTTTTCCAAAACAGCTAAAAAGGTTAAGGAATTATAAAAACTAGAATAAAAGTTCATAAGACGTAGTACCAGAAAATGAACAAAATACAAGTTGTCTTGAATTGAAAATAAGTATCTGATGTACAGCGTAAAAATCCTTCATATACCCGAAGTCTTGTGTTGGGAAATCCCCATTAGCCTATGCAGGTTAGTTCATACAACACAACGATATACTTTTTTTACAACGAGCAAACGTGGCGGTTTATCCGATCAACGTGCTGGTTAAAAATTCCACTGAAGTAAACGATACTTGATTGATGATACCATACAAAGAATGTAACTAATTTTAATACCCATGTCTTTGTGATGTTCATATGTTGGTTTAAGATTGCGAGAATAAAATGTTGACATTTAAATCGTATATGCTCGCCTTAATACTGATAGCGTTTTGTTTATTCGTTTACACAAAGGTTTAATTGAAACTTGAACGTGATAAGATAATCCTGACGTCATTTAATTGAAATTCATAACATGTCACGGGACTACTCGCTATCAGAATTGAGAATGTTTCATCAGACGTTACTATGTGCCGACATAATACTTTGTCATCAGCAATGTGATAGTATTACTAAATATTTGTAATTAAATACACAATTGATTTAATAGTTGCTTCTGCTTATTATTTTAAATATTAACTTTATACAAATGATACATGTAAAACAGTTATATATTGCCAACACTCCCTCCATGCGTTTGACCAAATTTGCTGAACGAAATTTAAAGTATCATCAACGTCTATAAAGGTTATCTTTTTATTTATATTTACAGCAAGACAAACAATTCAAATAAGCAAGTTATAGTCCCTTTGCTCTAATGTTTTGGAAATGATTTTTAATCATCAGCCTTTCGACCGGATAGATACTTTATGTGTTAAGCATAAATCACGTTTATTTACACTTAACGATGCTAGTTTATGATGAATACCATACATTTGCAAACGTAAAACAAACAAAAACAGAAAATGAAACTATAAACCTAAATAACACAAAGATGTTTCAACAGAAAGAATTAACTCATAAAAGGTAATAGTTCTAGATTCAGACATTGCTGTAGAAACATTTCGTTCTCAACCTAAAATACTTAAAGGTTGTATAGGTGTTTCAGTACTGTTCGCTTTAGATCTTCGATTCGAGTATTTCCATTTCCAAATACACAACAGAAACACCAGTATAATCAGCAACACAAACCACAGTCCAATTGGAAGCCAAATAATCCACGTCGGTTGTCTTTCGTTAACAATCTCCATCAGTTCTAAAATTGTCAAAACACCCTTTAATAAAACTACAATTAAAAGCGTTAAATATCTTAATTATAATCAAATCGCTGGGCACCAAACATACTTTATCGCATATTAAAATGATGTTACTAGCAAGAAAATTAATGTTTTACTGGAAAATATTTCGAATGTAAGAAATACATTGCATTTAGTTTCCGAAGCCGCTCTGTGCGAACGGACTACACTTCGTATATTTAACTTCATGCTTGGGACTTAGTTTAATTGGTATACGAATAATGATAAAAAATCTTTATGATTTAGACAAAGTCAGTGTTTGTTTTTTTAATTCTTGTTCGTAATGTTTAGAAAATGCCTTCTGCTTTTATGTTGGTTTATAATTTGGGAAGTGAGCATACCTAATTCTGTGCGGTTGAAATACAAGATTTTATCGGGGTATACGCAAGTGAAGTGCTCGAAAAAGTTGCCACAAATTCCTTCCGTACCACATGGATTAATGGGTCCACTGCATTCATCTGGTTCTAGAAAAACAAAACAAGCATTCATGGAAAGAGAACTTGGTTAATGTTATAACACATGCCGACTTATAAGCGATACGATCTTGAATTTAAACAGTTAAGCTGAGTGCATAACACTGATTTAGAATATTTTCGTTGAAACAAAATATTTTTATTATAAAATTGCAAATGTAAGTCTCTATGGCAAACATGGGCTTCTTCAAAATTTTGCTTAATATTGTGGTTTTCTTATATGGTTCTATATTTAAAATATTCATAACTTAGTTTCGAAACATGAGCTTAAGTTTTACACAATACATTTATACTGGCACGAATTTGATAGTGGATGCCAAAGTAACTTAGAATATGACAATAGTAGGAAAATAAGAAGGGAGAAATCTAGAGATTCATATTTCACTATTCCGTTTTGTTACATTTACAAGTAACTAGAAATAAATATGCAAATAATACTCAGTGTTGATTGTATACGCCATTATACAAAAATAAAATATGTTTTACCAAACAGCAAAATAATTGCACATCGACTCTCACCAGGAGTTCTGAAAGTTAAAAAAAAAATGTAACAAAACAATTTTCATTAACAATTGTGAAGACATAAACGAAAATATCTAATATAACGCATACTTTCTTAAAACTACTTCTACAACAAGCTAAAAGAAACATTGGTCGTGTATACCCATCTTCTCCATAAGCCATAGCACACGCCTGGTGGATGCCTTTCATTGACTCGTCAAGGGTATTTGACCATTCTCCAAATTTAGTAACACTTGTGTTGTCAACAAACGTTGCAAAGGTCATTAAGCGTGGGCCAGTCGTCATTAGTCTGCAATAATGATACACGTGTAAAATCGTGGATCGTCGAGCAATTGTGTATTATTAAATGGAAAATACGTTTTATATAATTATGTATTATAAAAATATAATTAACTTACGTGCTGTTTTCTCCGTCTGCACTAAATGCTAATTGTGTCGTTATACCCGTCCGTAGAACGTCGTTCAAATAAGAATATTTGAAGTCGGGAGGTAAGGAATTTCCTCGAATAAACGATGGGCCGTTTTCCTCACAAGATGTTGTTGCATGCCCAATACTTACTCGTACCTTAAAACATATTATCCTCTAAATCACCTTATACTTAGACAGTTTACGATTTCACGACACTCATGTTAATTAATTAATATCAACTAATAAGCAAAATGCGCCTATATATGTTTTTAGTGAAAAATATAAGTATTTGATGAAATAAATCTTATTCAGATTTTAATATCATAGTACTTTTAAACGTAGATAGAATAGTGAACGAATGATTTCTAACCTTCAGCGGTGTTTTACAGAAGGGTCCTTTAGTAAGGTATCGGAGGGCTCCAGTCAATTCAACAACATTGTCCGAATAGTCCTCAGCATAAAGTGATAGCAAAAAGGCATCGCCTTCAATAACGTTATTTGAGTCAGCGGTATATTCTAGTTTGCATGTTTCCTGTTGATAATAAGTATAAATTGTACAGGTTTGCATTAGGATTTTTAAAAAAGCAATCACAATTTGTTTTTATGGTAAGCATTAAAGTCCCATGAATACTCGAAATCAACGAATATTTCGTAAAATATGTCGTAAAATAAATTAAACCTTAACAAATCAGTGTTCCTTATAGCAATAGCCAAAATTTCAACGCTCAATGTGATCTGGTAACATAGATTTAACACGATACAAAATGCTCTTTTTTTGTGGGACAATATATTCAACAAATGCTCATTACCATGTAAGTGTTTATGTGTCGTATGAATAGCTATCGTGGCGGGAAATTAACATGTAATATATTGTGCCATACAAAAATGAAAACTAGCATATTGAATCTCGGTACCAGACCACATTTTGTTTTTCCACAACAATATCTATGCATACGAAACGCGAACACTAAAATGGGACATGAACATGTGTTGAATATATTGTACCACAAACAAACAAAAAAGAGCATTTTGTATCGTGTTAAATCAATGTTACCAGACCACATCTAGTGTTGAAATTTTGGCTATTGCTATAAGGAACACCGATCTTTAATGAGTTAACATTATTTTACGAAATATTTTACGAAATATTCGTTGACTATGAGTGTTAATGGGGCTTTAAACACTTTCGTGAATACTTTACTTATCGTATTACCATAGTAATACAAAATAGAGATGGATTTCGTATAAAGTAAATGATCTAAACATGTTTCTGGAGTTTATGAAATTAGCTGATCAATAGTATTTAATTAATTTAAACAAATGATACTGCAATAAGCTGGTCATCGACAAGTTCAAGTAGCGTATACCATACTGAATTCAAAACAGCTCCTGTAGATGGATAACCTGTTGCGGGAAAAGACTGCCAATGGCACCTGACTCTGTCACCATCTCCATCAAACGGAAACAGTGGTATGGATATGGTGCATCCGATGGGGACTCTGCACATAATGTACAAAACGTTAACGGTCAGTTATTTAAATCTGGATGTATTTCAACCTATTTAAATGTATCGGGTTATGTACTTATTATGTATTGGTGTAAGTCGAAGACATTGTAATGGCTTGTTTTTCTTACCTTAAAGAAAAAAATATATCTCCATATTTGAAACACGTGTTCTCCATGAAATGCAACCTCACAATTTTATATTGATATTAATATTAATTATAAAACAACATAACAAATCGTACTTACTTGTCGACGGGTTGCTATTTTGACTTTTACAATCCATATAGCATATCCACATGTAATATCATCATGATCAAAGTGTTAACAATATTGGTGACCAGCAAAGACACATTTATATAAATCTATTCAATTATTAAAACAGTTATACTTAAAAAAAAAAATATAGAGCTGGTTTAAGCTACTTTTTATTACTTAGATGATGTTACGTTGGACGCCACCAAACGCGTCTCAATGTGGCTGCAACGAAGTAGAAAGTCAGATCATTCGAATTTTGAGCATGTAAAGGAGAATCCTGTTGTAAATGTTTGTGCGATTGATGCATTCGTAAACAATTATTTCACCGGTCCATCGAATATGCTTTTTAATTATGGCTTTCGACGATACATGGTAATAAAGCTAATCGGGAGTATCGGACTATTGTCGGAATGCTGTTTTGGCCATGTCGGGATGTTGTCCAATCGCATATGGGAGAAACGGTACACTGACAAGACGAGGTCATGCAGCAGTATCTATCAAAAACGTAATTGTCCAGTCTCGAATTGCCCCGACTTTTGACTTTGTATACCAGTATTTCGGACGCTCGTCATCTCAAGAATGGGAGCTAACGTCGAGTAATGACATGACACTTAAGCATTAGAATAAGATTTACGCCGCTATATTTTATATTCTAATATGTTATGCAACAAATTATACGACAGTTCCGTTCATAAAACACAAGTTTGACTACTATATGGATGTGATAAGTACATCAAACCTGTAAATCGGGAATACGTTGACGACAGGACTGATGTTTGGTCTGCCTGTATCATTCCTCACAGCCATACTTAGGTGTGCTTCATCTAGACCATCTACCAGTGAACCATTCGGGTAGGTAAACCTGTTTAGTATAAACATAAGGTCAAGTGGCTTAAAAATGCTTGTAATTTGATTTTTCATTTTTAATAAATTTTGATTTTATTGTAAGCGTAGACGATTTTATTCATTGACTCTCTTAATACTAACCCAAAGCGAATATTTTGTGAATTATTTGTCGCACCAAAATGTATGTCCACCGTTTCGATACCAGACGACCACGACAAGTTGAAGAAGCTGGACACTTCGGTAAAGTATAGCTGTGATAAATTAGATAGGACATGTCCTGGAAGCATGCACCCTTCGAAACAGACCCATCTATACCCAGGAAACACCTTTGGAGTTATCCGTGTGTCCTGTGTGGAAACAAAACCTTCGTTGAACTTTTCTTCGATGGCTCTCTTGCATAAACTGTTTTGAATAAAAGTATTATAATGTTGGCATGCTGCTATTAGGTTTTTAAGTTCGCCTCTCTCTTGCCAAATCATGTGATATGTCATCTTGATCTGAAAAAAATATATTCGCTTTTACTTTCTTATTTATTAAATAAAAATTTAGACGGAAAACCGCTACGTAATGTTAGGTCATGTAGTAATAACATAACATTAATTATTATTATTCATTAATAATTATTTCATTTACTTTTTCATTAAATGGATTACTCGTGTTACCTTTGCAGCTTAACTAAGCAAATCATATGTGCATTTCATATCCGGAAACGAATAAGAAATTTTTGTTACAAAAACTGAATAATAACGTAGCAGTAAAATTTAATTTATGTTCGTTTATATTAAATACAATCACGCAATACAGTCACATGTACGCGAACGCGCGTTACACAACATATGGGCATGAGAGTTTGTAAAATAAATAGATTATTATATCTAGTTTTCAATACGTTGATATATTTCGTAAAAATGAATCTGCCAGTCTGTATAGATGCATTCTCTATATATGCAGCAATGTACACTTATAATGCCTGTCTTATATTTACATTCTGCATCTGCATTTTTATATCAATTGGGTTGTTAAATTCTATATCAAAATACTACATACATACCAAATAGTTGCTCGTTGGCATCCAATGAACGCTGGCTCCATATAACTCTTGTGTCAAAACGAAATGAATTGCTGATGATACAATAAAACAAACACACATAATCCTCTGCTTCATTTTAATTTTCACTTTTTTTGTGCGATTGATATATCAAATGAGAATAAAATTTAGTATATATATATTCGTCACCGTATGCACGGTGTCTACTCTTCAACTCAAAGTAATATTCGTCCAACAGCACTCAAATGGAATGTATCTAGTATAGTATGTGCGGTGAGCACTTCAAGCACGATACGCAGTTTAATCTTAAATACGATTATGATTCAATTTTTATCTGAATTCGTATGTAAGTATATTTGCGTTATATCAAAGTATATTCAATCAGCATTAATTAACTATATTTTACGTGATCGAATTGGGAATATTTTATTTACTGAAGGATTACCACATATTGTGCTAAACGTGATTTTCTTTTAAATCGAATTTTGGGCTTTTATGCCGGGATCACTTTCCGATAACTGAATTACTAATTTAAATTTGCTTCCGCATATTTTCGAATTTTTATCTTAGATGAAAACGCTTCAGAATAATACCCAATTCATTGGCAGTGGAACAAACAACAAGGGTTTGACATAAGATATGTTCCGGTTAAGAGTGGATCTTATAATTGCTTATTCAATGTTCATGTAAAATTTGTGTTAATTTGTCCTCTGTGCTTCAGTTAGTTTGTACTGAACAATAAAAAAAAATCGTATTGTGCTTATTATGTTTTTTTGTTTGTTTTTATTTTAATTTGCGGAGAGTATTATTATTTATTTTTTTAAATGTTCGTATGCGTCATTGTATGCACTTAAAATTTGCAAAACGTTTACAAAAATAGATAAGAATAAATGGAAACAAATTAATATTTATCGGGATCAAGAACTATTTAAATTGCCTATATGCATCACAGCGAGTTGAGTGTAAATGGTAATGTAAAGTTTGAGATTAAATTTGTTGTCTCAACTGTTCAAGAAGAAGTTAAACATTTTCAATGTCTTGGGTTAGTCAAACATTACCAAAACCATGTCTGTCTGCAAATCAAAACTATGAAACCAGTAGCCCAGTGCTCACTGCCTAAGTCAGCCTGCTGTTGTTTAATCATCAACTAACAGTTTCGTAGATACCTGTGAGTTTGCATGTTCTAAAGTATACTGGCAAAAATTCCCCGCACACAAATTGTATACAGAATTTCATACAAATTATGGTGCATTAGCACATTGAGTTCACGTTTCAAGTACACATGTAAATATATNGAGAGAGAGAGAGGGAGAGAGAACATTTATCTACCGCCTGACTTTAAAACATTCTTTTCTTCCATACTTTGTAAAGTTAACATATTATCTTCTTTTCAATATCTATGCCGCAAACCGGCTGGCGATTCTTCAATTTCTTCAAGTCTCTGCCCATGTATATAACCTATAATGATTGATACTTGAAAACAAAACTTTATACATTATATTTATTATCGAAATTCTTCTTTAGTTGAAAGCCTCCGTTTTGGATCGGGATTTATATACAAACGGAAAACACCTTCATGCTAGTTTTCTGAGAATACGCCCAAAATTTACAAAAGCTTTAAACTTTCTTATAATATTGGTGAAATAATCGGTCACAAATTTTGTATAATTTCGCATTTATTCCGTCACTGTCTTGAGACCTGCCAGATTTAAGCGGGTCCATGCTACTTTGCACATGAAATAATAAAATATCATCATAGTATATAGTGTTACCCCGTAGATTGTTGTTCGACGATTCTATAGGAATGTTAAGAAAAAGGTGAAAACAAATCTACCAAGACAGTCACGAGGATGAACTTATGTATATTTATATTGATAATTGGACGCACCCTTGGCCTTAAGATTTCTTTTAAGAGACTAAGTAACGAGACTTAAAAATTCGATCAGCAGAAATTCGACCAGGCAATTTTCAACATGACCCTAGGTAGATGATCAAATTCATCGCGGATATCGACAACAAAGAACGTTATAAATTGAAATACGTTAAACGAAAGAATATGCTAATCAAAAACGCTTTCACAATTGCCGTTCAAGAACATTAAGTTTCCTTGGACGTAACCAAAGAGTTGCCCATTTAAACAATATATGCTATATGTACATCAGAGGTCAAAACGTTTTTACCGAAGTAATTGTACTAAGCATCCTTCCTGTTTGGCGTGAGCTCATAACGATATGAATCATAATCAGTCGTTAAAGTATTAAAGAAAACATATTGATTGTCTGATGGGTTGTTATCATGTTAATAAGCTATGCGATCATGAATATCGCCTGCTTTATATAAATTGCACCTAGGGAATGTTTTCATAACACTACGTTAACTTTAAAACAGAACTTATTCCACAAGCTAATTCTCTATTCATATAAATATAAGATCCTTTCAGTGAAACATATTAAATATATGAAACTGCAATTAGATATCGCATTCGTTTTTATCTACAAAGCAACATATTATCCATTAATGTTTACTCAACAAAAACAGCTATACATCAGCTATATCGAATATAGTTTATCCCGTTTACTCCTACACGTTTAAAGCATGTAATCTCACATACAACATATTGAACTCCTCTATAGTGTCAACCAATATCCCATTTAATCCGATACAATGTCATAAACAATTATATTATATTTATATATATATTATTTAAGATAAGTTGTGCTTAGTTGTTCTAGTTGTTTGAATGAAAATGTTGTTTGTGTGATGTGTGTTTATAAATAAATTTGTATACGCGTTGGGTGTCTGTTCCGTTCAATGAAAATGCTACCATTATCTCAACAACCTTCTAATAGTGAGTACTTGAGTACAGCGGCCACATGCCTTACAACGACCAACCTGAACACTTCCATTGACTGGCCGCTGTACACAGGTTGCACTGCACATTATTTACCGGAAGCGTAGTTTATGTTAATGAACCATTTTTGCTAGCGTTTAATTGGTCGATCGTGCAATTATTGAACGATACATCAGTAGGCGTTTTTCAACGAGCTTGGGGGTCAGAGAGAGCGATAAACAAACACGAAACCTTTCTGTGTGTTTATTTTTACATTCTTCTACTATCGTTAGCTAACATTTGCTAAAAAAATATGTTGGGTGTGTTTCCTCTAAAAAATCTAATATAGTGTTCATGTATAACAGATTCTAAAACAATACATATGTAAAACAGCGATAACTTGTGATGAAATGTGGAGATCTGTTTAAATTAATTAAAAACCGTATTAATTTACAACATCATACTATTCGGAATAGTCTAAACTAAGTATATTAGCAAAAAACGTTGATACAAATAGTTTTCCTCCCGCGGGAATCGAACCCGGGAAATTTCGATGCAAGAAGTACGCTTTACCTCTACATCACAGAGTCATTTGATAGTGTAAGGTTAATATTAGAACAAATATCTTGTTTTGATTTTGACCATTTATCGTCGTTTTACGCACATACTCAGACACTGTTCGGTGTAACGGAAATGTACGAAATAAGGCGATATTACACGTTAATTAGAGGTCTAAAACATTAACTAACCACCGAGATATTATTGAAAAACTGTTCAGAAGAATGATACATCAAAACAAATGAAAACAAATGCAAAATGGAAGTGTAAATGCTCCACAAATAATATTATTTCGCCAGATATAGCAAGCGAACAAACTTATAAACGTGTTTGTCCGTCAATCTTGAAATGTAATTGTTACATAATTGTAAACACAAATGGGTTTTGGTTATTTGCATTTTACAATCAAAAATTTTATGATTTTACAAAAATGTTCTTTATTTTAATAAAGACGGGTTTTTCTGCTGTAAAGAAAAAAGCCATACAAAATAAAACAGGACTGACATAAGTTAGCAATATATGCGATATACCAACACATAAGACATGTATTGTATGTGATAAGACATTTTATAAATATGCCAACCGTATACAGCCGTATAATACACAATTTACACAGTGCACAAAAAACTCGTATCCAAGTGAATGTGAAAAAAATAACAAATGCATTACTTCATTGTTGAAACACAAAATCAAAACAGTAAAAACCATTGACTTGCTAAGTTTAGGTGGGCACCTGATTGACAAACGTTTTAGTCACATATTGTGTTTTCTTAAACTTGTTTTTATGTTTTTCGAAAATGGTTATAGTCTTCCATTATGATTGTTGCAATGGTCCTAATATATTTTAAGCGCATTCTGTTAAATATTTTTTCACAATGGTACAGTGTGCAGTAAGTTTCGGTCTCTGTCAAAGACGAAAAGGCCGCCTCACATCGATGGCAAATATAATGCGTCGCGTATTCTTTATCCTCAAACTATATACATGGATCTTTTAACAGCGTTAGGGCTTATAAGCTGCATTTGACTTATCGGGGAAACAGGCCGTGTAATGGTTACAAGTTTCTCAAAGTTTCTCAAGACATTCACTTGAAGTCGAATGCAAATAAATGTTTTTCTTCAAAACACATTTATTCACCCATGTCGTTTAAATTAACATTAAGTTTTTATTGAATAAACAGAGAAACCGCATTTAAAACGTATCTGGATAAACATTACTTGTTAAACAGCGCCCCCATGTCATTACTAGAAATATATTGTTATTGTTGTAAATGAATAAGCACGAATTACATAATGGCAACTCAACACACTCATATTATTTCAAAACGAGAAGTACCTACCTATACCGAAAAACATTATGAAATATCACATCTCGTGATAACAAACAAGTGATTGAGTGCACGTGTTTGTGTCTCTACATGTATTTCAAATATTAAATCAATTCATAGCTTAAGATCAAATATGTCTGATATACAAAACATCCATTTAAAATGCAATATTTTTGTTGACAAGGTGATTTATCAAAATATTAAAATATCAATTATATTTAGAATACGTATGTACAAACAAGAAACAACTGTCTATTTCAAGATTAACAATCTATTACTCTGGAATAACATACTGAACCGTAAAAGCCATCACTTATCTATGCACTTGCGCTTTTCGATGTTTTAGAGATACAATGACATAACACTAAATATTTAGCATGTATTTGTATAAGATTTTTCTTTAAAGATATTTAAACCACTATAAAAAATTGCTCGATATACACGCAAATCAACCAATCCTCATCATGTATCATATTGAAGATAAAGTTTATTCAATTAATGATCTGTATGGTATACCAGTTTTGTTAATTAAGGTGAATTACTAATCAAACACAACCCGTGTACTCTTCAAACGACACTCCAATATCTCTTGCTATCATATTTCGATCTGTATTGATTCAACAGATTTGGTTAAAAGCCTACGGCGATGGTGAACAGTAGACTGAAAAGCCCGGGTGACATTTGTACATTATCAGATGGGTTCACCGCGTCAGGGGTATTACATATCCGTTATTTGATTCTAATTGTTTTAAATGGACACAATAGAAGTCACCATCTTTATAGGATCATGCGCCCATCTTGGTTTAAACTTTAAATTTACGCCTTAACCTTAATACTAGACATGAGACCTTTTGAAGTATGTATGTATATTCAATGTTTGCCAAAGACATCAAGTGTAATAGTTAGTCTGTATTTATTAGTTGAAGATAGTTATATAACCACACACGGTTGAATGTCAATGAATATTTTAGCGGATTACCTAGTGCAGCCTTAAAGTGCGTTCATAATAACTAGCCTTAAAAGCACACTAGCTTGAACTTTAATTTTGATAGGGCCCATATAAGTGTGCTCATAATTAGTCAGAAAAAAGGAAACGGAATAATTCCTTAAAGGTGATAGTTTTTATTCATAAACGATAATAGATTACATAAGTTTATAAGCAATGACGTTTTATATTAAGAGTATATGTCTTTTTATAATACTATGTTTACGAGTACATAAGTTAAGAGTTTTGAAAATAGTTGATGTTACTAATTTCAGTATTGATAATTTGATATATTTATACATGTATTAATAGCAATTTGTTATCAATTACATCTTGTCTATTCAGATAAAAGATAATAATGAAAGGTTATAATTTAAAGAAAGAACGGAGGTGTAGGTCAATTGAATAAACCTGTATGACTGATAGAAGGAAAATGTGATATTACACGTTCATTCGAGGTCTAAAACCTTAACTGACTACCGGAATATTGTTGAAAAACTGATGTGAACAATGATGAATCCAAACAAATGGTACACACATGCAACATGGAAGTGTATAAACATCACAAATACTATAGATTCGCCATATATAGAAATCGAATAAACTAATGAACATGTATGCGCGTCAATTTAGAATTTTAATGTTACATTATTGTGAACACATATGGGTTTTGGTTATTTGCAATTTGCAATTTAAAATCAAAATGTGTAAGATTTTACAAATAATTTTGTTTGTTCTTATAAATACTGTCATTTTTACTAAAAAGAAAATTCGTAAAAAAAAAATAAACAGCAATACTTGTCTTTATGGTTAATGCTGAAACATAATATGAAGTTCATTTTTTAAGTGTTTTTTTGTTGTTGCTATTATTTTTGTTGTGATAAATGTTTTAATGAAACTAGTAGAAGTTCATTTTAAAGACTGACAGAAGTAAACACAGTCGAAAATGCGGTATGCCACCAAGACATAAGACATGTATTGTTTTTGATCATACATTATCTAGCTATGGCAACCGTATAATACACAATTTACATAGTCTGCAGAAAACTCGTATCCAAGTTATTGTAAAAAAATGTCAAATACATTGCTTTATTGTTGAAACACAAACGCAAAACAGTAAAAATCATTGACTTGCTTAGTAAAGATGGAAACCTGTTGGGTATTCACTTATAATACTGTTTTTTAGGTATTATAGTGTTCTTGAAAACAAAAATTGTTTATGTTTACATTTGGGACATAAGTTTTAGTTACACATTTTGTTTTCTCAAACTAGTTTTTTTTGTAGTTGTTTTTCGAAACGTATTCTGTATAATCTTTGATTTATCTATGGTACCGCGTGGAGCAAGTTGCGATCTCTATCAAAGACGAACGGACCACCTCACATCGATGGAACTTAAAATGCGTCGCGTATTCTTTATCCAGGAAAATAAATAAATATATATAGGGCTGGCTGTATACTGTTCCTGACTAAATACAGCACCATGTTACGTGATGACGCGGAAAAGAGCTATTATTGTTTCCGTAAACATTCATGTAAATATTAAAAACACATGTATTCGACCATGTCGTACTTTAGATTAATATTTCATTGAATAAACATTCAATGGAGCTGCATTTAAACAGTATCTGGATAAACATAACTTGTAAAACAGCGCCCCCATGTCATTTCTAGAAACATATCGTGATTGTTGTAAACGAATCAATACGAATAACATAATGCCAACTTAAGACACTGTTATCATTTCAAAACGAGAAGCACCTACATATATCGAAAAACATAATGAAATATTACATATCGTGATAAAAACCAAGTGATTGAGTACACGTGTTTATGTCTCTACATGTTTTTCAAATATTAAATCAATTAATAGCTTAAGATCAAGTGTGTCTGATAAACAAACATCCATTTAAAATGTCATATTTGTGTTGAACTACGGAAATGCGATTTATCAAAATATTAAAAGATCAATTATATTTAGTTTTCGTATATACAAACAAGAAACAACTGTCTATTTCAAGATTAACAAAGTATTACTTTGGAATAACATACTGAACAGTAAAAGCGATCACTTATCGATGCACTTGCGCTTTTCGATGTTGTAGACAGCACAAAGGACATAACACTTAATTTTTAGCATGCATTCGTATAAGAGTTTTTTCAACATATTTAAACCATAATCAAACGCTATTCGATATACACGCAAATCGATCAATCCTCATCATGTTTCATACTGAAGACAAATATATTCAATTAATGATATGTATGATATACTAGTTTTGTTAATTAAGGTGAATTTCTAATCAAACAGATCGCGTACTTTTCAAACGACACTCCAATACCTCTGGCTATCATATTTCAATCTGTATTGATTCAAAAGATTTGGTTAAAAGCCTACGGCGATGGTGAACAGTAGACTGAAAAGCCCGGGTGACATTTGTACATTATCAGATGGGTTCACCGCGTCAGGGGTATTAAATATCCGTTATTTGATTCTTATTGTTTTAAATGGACACAATAGAAGTCACCATCATTATACGATCATGCGCCCATCTTGGTTTAAACTAAAGATACGCCTTAACCCTAATACTAGACATGAGACCATTTGAAGTATGTATGTATGCTCAATGTTTGCCAAAGACATCAAAAGATTAGTCTGTATTTATTAGTTAAAGATAGTTATATAACCACAAACAGTTGAATGTCAATGAATATTATAGCGGATTACTTAGTGCAACCTATAAGTGCGTTTCTAATAATTTGCCTTAAAAGCACACTAGCTTGAACTTTAATTTTAATAGGGACCATATTAGTGTGCTCATAATTGTTCAGAAAATAAGAAAACGGAATAATTCCTTAAAAGTGGTAATTCTTTTTCATAAACGATAATAGATAACATAAGTTTAATAGGGACCATATTAGTGTGCTAATAATTATTCTGAAAATAGGAAAACGGAATAATTCATTAAAGGTGGTAGTTCTTATTTATAAACGATAATAGATAAAAATAAGTTTATAAGCAACGAAGTTTTACATAAAGAGTATAGGTCTTTTTATAATACAATGATAACGAGTACATTAGATAAGATTTTTTTAAAAAGTTTATGTAACTAATTTCAGCATCCATATTTATACATATGTATATATGAGCCTCGCTCTGTGAAAAGGGAGTTTAATGCATGTGCGTAAATTGTCGTCCGCACAGGCTAATCAGGGATGACAATTTCACCTTTTATGATAGTTTTCGTTTTAAGAAAGTATATTCTTAGCAAAATTCTACTTTAGGCGGAAAGTGTCGTCCCTGATTAGCCTGTGCGGACTGCACAGGCTAATCTGGGACGACACTTTTTGAACATGCATTAAACCCCTTTTTCACAGAGCGATGCTCATATGCGTTTTTAGTAAATCGGGATCGATTATATTTATACTATTCGGAAAAGGATAAGTTATAATTTTAAGAAAGAACGGGTGTGTATGTCATTTGAATAATCATTTATGACTGATAGAAGGAAAATGCCTGGAGAATCATCAACATCTGTGCAATCGCCACTGCCAACGATGACCCCGCCTCGTCTTCAATCTCCATCTAAATCGAGGCTTCAATCCAGAGGGAGCCCCCTGCCTCGTACACCTGAAGATGCAGGAAACCGTTCACCATTTGTACCCACTCCTGACGCACCAAGACCGCCAACGGACGAGTTTTCGGAAAGGGATCCGGTAGGTAATTTCTTACGCATCTACGTAAATTTCTTTGTGCACAGGCCTACATAAATATAGTTAAACTATTTATTGGCATAAGCCTACATATATTGTTCATATACTTGAAATGGACTTGTTTACAGATAGGGGCATTTTTGAAGTGTGATGCCAAGGAAAGAACCTGAATGTATTAATTTGTCAATGCATTCGAATAAAATGTAGTGTATTGTAATCTTGTGTAAGTAAGCAATTTATACGGAATCCGGATAGTGCCATCTATAATCTCGCCTTTCTTTCATCAAGAGCGACACACGATACACAATATTTTACGCGACAGTCGCGGCGACGCACGATATTTTGCGCGACAGTCGCGGCGACGCACGATATTTAACACGAAATATCGCCCTTGTGCGACAGTCGCCATTTTATATGCAATATCTCGCCCTTTGAACACGACCGTCGCCCTTTGAACACGACCGTCGAACTTTATGAACGCGACCGTCATCCCTTTTATATGCGATATCTCGCCCTTCGAACACTACCGTCGCCCTTTATGAACGCGACCGTCGCCTTTTAGGAACGCGAGCGTAACTCTTTTATTTGCGAGATATCGCATATAAAAGGGCGACGGTCTCGTTCATTAAGGGCGACGGTCATGTTCAAAGGGCGACGGTCGTGTTCAAAGGGCGAGATATCGCATATAAAAGGGCGACGGTCGCGTTCATAAAGGGCGACGGTCGTGTTCAAAGGGCGACGGTCGTGTTCAAAGGGCGAAAAATCGCATATAAAAGGGCGACTGTCGCACAAGGGCGATATTACGTGTTAAATTTATCGTGCGTCGCCACGACTGTCGCGCAAAATATCGTGCGTCGCGCGACTGTCGCGCAAACTATCGTGCGTCGCAGCGACTGTCGCGCAAAATATCGTGTATCGTGTGTCGCCATTTATGAAAGAAGGGCGAGATTATAGATGGCACTATCCGGATTCCGTAAATTTACGAACGAAACACGTTAAGCATGAACTTGTTAAGAAGCTTAAAACACAGATTACCGTCTTTTATTTTATGCTTTCCGGTGATTTATAGAGAAATATCAGTGAATTAAAACTGATAATTCACTGTTCCAAACAGTGAAAATTAGCAGTGAAAAGTATCGATAATTTCAGTGTTTTACCAGAACTCTTTTNGGGGGGGGGGTAAAAATACTAAAATAATCATTTGTAAGCATATAATAAAACGAAAATTCGTTTGATTCCTTGGAAGATCGATTTAAATGCACTCGTGATCATAGAAAAATAATTTGTATATGATCACTCGTGAATTAAAATCGATATTTCACCAAATTCCAACCTATATCCTCTAATTAAACAAATGAACAGACTGGAGGTGGTTGCAGGTCTTTTTGACGGACATCTCACTCAGAGAGATTGACACTATCAACGAGACCGGAGAAGATATCGATGAGCCTGATGCCACGAACAGCCGTCACGAAGAAGGTGCAGAAGGCGACGATGAGGTCGGGTCTTCAATGGAGTCCGAGGACGAATCAGAAGACATAGACGCAGATTATGACACCGACCTAGAAATGGAAACAGAAAGTAAGTAAAGAAAAATAGGAAAGTGCGGAAGTTTCTTTTGTGTACTTCATTTGTGTGCTTGTTGTATCACAATCACTGTAACTATATTTATGACTTGTTGAAAGTCTTTATCTTAACCTAACCATAAAAGCCTTACTCAATTAAGAGTATTCATGGTACAATTATACTAATAAAATACAAATAATAAAATATAAATAATCGAATAAGATAGTGCATTATCTTATTTTTTAAGAATCATGTTTTTTCACAAGTTAAATGAGAATTTCTTATTATGTGCGTCAATCAGATAGTTGCAGTTAGCACAAACGCACATATTTTGCCTCTCTTCTGATAACAGAATGGCTACACCCGGAGCTGTATGACCATGACACCACTGGTGTAAATCGCTATCTGCGAATGTGCCAGAAGTTGGAGATCCAACCAATCACGTACTTCCTGAAACACATGCAAGACAAGGAACTTGTGATGAAGTACCATGGGTTGGGACCTTTAGGGATGAAAGCAATGGCAGACCCCTTAGAGGTCTGCAAGTCTTTTTCATGATAATCTAAATTAGTCTTGTTTTGTGTGACGTACACTATGAAGTGTTTATGATATAAGTGTGGGTTATTATTCTATCGGAAATATATAAATTCGGCGAACGCGACGTGAGGAACACGGACTACTTAAAAAATAACAAGACGCACATAGACTTAATTTCGACGTACTTTACAGGCACCGTTGAGGAAAATAAGTAAAGACATTTTTATATAGAAACATATATTTATGCATAAAAAAAAAAAAGAAAAAAAAAACAGAGCCTGTAAAAACCCTAAGTGGCATATGCGTGTTCAATTTAAACTCTGACGATATGAAGCATAATGTGATCGATCCGCATGAAAAGTCACAGCCGTTGCAAGTGATGTTTGCATTCAACAGTTGTTAAAAATCTTATTTAATCTCCTAATCTAATACAGTATTTAAACAAAGGGACACAAGCCTGCTTAATATTTGAAAAGTGTGATCATTAGTGATGTCCCTTGTCCCACTTACAATATTCGATCACAACATGACGTCATCAATATGAAGATGGGCCTTGATCTGTAAAAAGGGGGTTAAATGCATGTGCGTAAAGTGTCGTCCCAGATTTGCCTGTGCAGTCCGCACAGGCTAATCAGGGACGACACATTCCGCATAAACTGAATCTTTGCTAAGAAGAGCTTTCTTTAAACGGAAAATATCATAAAAGCGGAAAGTGTCATCCCTGATAAGCCTGTGCGGACGTCACAGGCTAATCTGGGACGACACTTTACGCACTACATTAAACCCCCTTTTCACAGATTTAGGCTCAGTCAGATATACATCGTTATACTTTAAGGTGAACACGTCCATAGAAAAGATGGACTTGGAAGGGAATTATATGCTTGGAATCGGCGCCAAATACCTCGCCAATGTACTCAAAGACAACGTTTATGTGACAGAATTGGTAATGCACACGTATAATACATTATTTTATTATGAGATATAGTATTCATCGATAGTTTCGTAATAATTATTACCATAGAGGATATTTGTTGGATTTGGTGGTATATCGATTTTAATTCACGAGTGATCATTGGAAACTTATGTTTCTTTGATAAAATAATATATTCTGGTCTGTTCTGTAATCAGTTTCAATAATAATGATTAATATATTTTGAGACAGATTCTTTATTTTTCAATAATATTTCAGACATTATCCGAAAACAAAATAGGAAATATGGGTGCAAAATCAATATGCGACTTACTTATGGAAAACAAGACCATTACTTATTTGGATTTGAGAGGTTTGGTATAAATTATTTATTCCAGAATGTGTTATCAAAATAAGTTACAAACATCTTAGGTTTATATTGGAGAGGTTTGCTTTATTGTAAATAAAATTGTCCAATATTCACACGATACCAATAAAAACTGATCATAAAGTTTTGTTTTTCGTTAACATAGGATCAATTCTTGTAAACCATTTCTCAAATACGTTACTTTGCAGAATACGTAACACGTCATATGTTTTATATATTCTAGGAAATAATATCGAAGACGCAGCTGCCGATGATTTTTACAACATGCTTTCGGTATGTTATTTAAAATTTATGCCTGGTAAGCTAAATATTACCAGTAATCATAAAGTATTTGTCCTGCTCAGCTCAAGACTAGCCTGCGCTTTTGGCGCTATATTGCCTTAGTGTATGCCATGAGTAACTCCAAGTCAAGTGGGTTATTCGTGTATGACCTTAGGCCCATTTCGCGCGACGCGGCTCATAATCGATTGCCTTTGGCATGTTTGCTAAAGATATACGCATTTAATCTCCAGAAATGTTATTTTTCTCTGAACTTAGTTAACTTTGTTTTCCATTAATGACGACACCGTTATATACTTCAGATACAACAGAAGCTAGTTTCTACATGAACACATACATGCGTTATATCCACATAAAATAATAATACTTTATCTATTAAGCTGCATTTTTTTTTTATTATTTTTTTTAAATGTGTAACTGTCTAAGATAGCCTTTGACCTAGATTTCTTTCGATTATTATATAATGTATTCACGTATGTAGTCCCAAACCAATATGAGGATATAACTGATACATTGACTATTTTCCTAATGTAGTATGACAGTAGTATTTTGATCCGCCGGTCGTTATTGTATGTAGCCCAGCACAGGCCTTAATACGCTTATATGACTTCATATTCGCTAAGTTGTGTATATGCGTGTGTATTTTTTTAGATATGAGCCGCGCTCCGCGAAAAGGGAGTTTACTGCTTGTGCGTTAAGTGTCGTCCCAGATTGGCCTGTGCAGTTTGCACAGGCTAAATAGGGAAGACACTTTCCGCCTACAGTGGATTTTCGTCAAGAAGAGTCTTCCTTTAAACGAAAAATACTATAAAAGCGGATAGTGTCGTCCCTGATTAGCCTTTGCGGACAGCACATGCTAATCTGTGATGACACTTTACTCAAATGCATTAAACCCCCTATTTACAAAGCGAGGCTCATATTTAAGGAAATACAAATTTCGCTCGATGTCAAAGTAAAAATTATGTACGCAGTCCAACACTGACCTAAAGACGCTCATATTACGTCACAACTGCTTCGAGGACGAGGGAGCGAATACCCTGAAGGACGCTCTCTCGGACAATGACACCCTCACGACCCTCGACCTCAGCTGGAATCATTTCCAATGGCGAGGGTGCTGTCAGATTGCAGAGGGGATGGCGGTATGATTTGTTTTTAGTTCTTGTATAACTATCACCCTTATGTACGTGGAGTAATGATAACAATACATAATTAAGCTTATTCATGGGTTTAAAGGTATATGTCAATGATTGTATTTTTTAGGACTTAAATTATTCGCACCGGCATGTAAACGCCATAAGCATCTATAGAAACTAAAACAAAAATTCCTCGAGTGGTTGTCAAAAGATTATTCATTCCTTTTTCTGAATCCTTTTTTTTAACTATTCCATAAACCCCGCACCGTCAGAGTCGGTTTTAGTAACAATACGTCCTAAAATATTAATTTTGTCGATTGTTTACTTGATCTTCGATTGAGATCGTATTATAAAACGATTTTCATGTCTTCTTATCCCTTAAGGAGAACACGGCCATCAAGTATCTCAATTTATGCATGAACGGGTTCGGATACAAGGGATCAGAGGCGCTGGAGGAAATGTTGAAAGAAAACCACACCCTTCTAGAGCTGGACATCAGCTTCTGTCAGATACCCCTTAACGGGGCCCCGCACATAGCGTCGGGCATTCAGAACAACGACACTTTACAAAAACTCAATGTACGTGTATTTGAGACTATATGAACTGTACTTTTCATGATGATTTGTATACCTTGTTTTTATGCTCCCTACATTCGGAGCAGAGGGGAGGGGCATTTGTATTAAGTTTAAACCTATTTATTTTAGCTCGATAGCATCGGAAGCCTAAGGTTTATTTGAAACAAGTCCGTTTCCTGGGACTAGAACCAGTACTTGGTGTCTTTGGGGGAGATCTAAAAAATGCTCTCAATGTTGGGATCGAACCCGTGATCTGACGATCACTAGGCAGACACCATATCCACTACGCCACGGCGACCTTGCATATATATTTGCTATTGTCTATCATTTTGTTACCAGAGTAACGACTATTTGTAGCCAAGTACAATATAAAGAACATAGTGACGTGCGTAATTGAACACGAATATTCAAATACAGCCATGCATGAAACTGCACACATAAGAAGCCTAATAATCACTGGGGGCTGACGACGTCAAAGCGTAGTCCGTTTCTCTACGACGTCGGGTATATGTTTTACTACGAAACATTGTGTCACTACACTACTTAATCAGGCGAGTTTTATCTTTTCTGGTATTTATGGATTAGAAAACGGAACATCCAGTAATGGTAGGTACTTATTTTCAATTACAAACTAATTACAAATGCGCGTAGTTGCAACCGTTACATTGATTTTGAGCTAAAATCGAAATATATTAATTCGAAGTAATGCAAAAGGTGGTTTTTCTGTTAAAATAGCCAATTACAGTAACTTAACTTAAATGAAACTACATGTTACTTTGATACACTGTACATTAAACATTTTAAAGTACANGAAAGCGGGTATACATGTACGTGAACACATTTTGTAATGTATTTGTGTCATTGGCTTGGTGTGGGTCTTAATTGTGTAGCGTTCGGAGAAAACTGGGCATAATGCATGTGCGTAAAGTGTCGTCCCAGACGCGGACCGCACAGGCTAACCTGGACGACACTTTAAGCACATGCATTATGCCCAGTTTTCTCAGAACGCGACACAATTTGTTACCTTGTTATAACTTTGAAAGCATTATGTTGCAAGTAACGAACCAATGCTATAAGAAGAAAATTTGTCCTTTTATTATCTGTATGTGTGTTTAAAACATAATTCATAATTAAACACGCGTTTACGCTAAAGTGGCACTGCATATCCGAAATGAATATGCATTGAATTCATGTGAGACTTTCAGTCGGAATGTAGACTTTAAAGTTCGTACGTTACGTCTTATCCCAGATGCATGCCATTCAAAGTCGGAACAGGACTTTCCGCCAACAGTTCACATAAAAACAAAACTTGATTGAAAAAAGCAACAGAAAAAAATCTCGTCCAGGATTATTCTATAGACGTTGCATATGCATACAAAACATGACATTTTGCACACTTGTATTAAACTAGTTGTTATCTCGACACGCCTCATGTATTTTGTTGCTCAGGGCGCAGGCATAGACATGACCGATCTGGAGATCGAGTTGCTGATGATGAAGTTGGATGACGACAACAGCGGAACTATAGACATGAAGTACGTATTGAGCACGTGTCTTTGTTGAATTGGACATTAATGCCACATTAACACTCAAAATCAACGAATATGTCGTAAATTATTTCGTAAAATAAAGTTAATCCATAAAAATCAGTGTTCCTTATAGCAATAGCCAACTGTTCAACCCCAGATGTGGTCTGATAACATAGATTTAACGAGATTCAAAATGCTCTTTTTGTGGCATAATATATTCCATTTTAATTTCACGCAACGATATCTTTTCATACGACACACGAACACTAACATGGTTCATGAACATGTGTTCAATATATTGTCCCGAAAAAACCCAGTTTATATCTTATTAAATCTATGTTACAAAACACATCCAGTGTTGAAATTTTGGCTATTGCTATAAGGAACACTGATTTTGTATGGGTTAACGTTATTTTAAGAAATATTTTACGAAAAACGCGTTGATTTTGAGTGTTAATGTGGCTTTAAAAGTCTTAGAAGCTGACCCCAGGTGAATTCATTTATGAGCATTGTTTTTCTTGTTTGCGTTTGTGCTATGCAGTTTTGTTTTTGCAATCGGTCACTTGCCATAAATAAAGGACTCCGTACTTAAAACACAAGGTGTCTGTCTTACAAATCATTGTATAACAAATTCGTTTGGTATCTTCCGCATATCGTATTTATAAACATATCGATTTTACACGTCTACTAGTTGGGAAATGTCTTAGGACAGGTTAACTCTTTCTTAGGCGCATATCATTTTGTTTATATAAACTGAATTTCATTCACTGCTTGAGAGATATTTAATAAAATATATATGTACAATTATTTTATCGCAACACAAACTTTATAATCTCGATAAGCGGCATGGATAATGAAATATGGATAAGTTTCATGTTACAACAAATGCAAACAAGTTTTCACAGAGATATAATAGCATTAAAACGTGTATGTATTTGACATTGAAGCACCGACTGTTTGTTTAAATTACTGTGAGTGCAATGACCAACTGATAGATGTAACAAGCACTTGTTCGAAAAACTAAAATCCCTTTTTAGCTTACAGTGAGTAAAACGTGTCATTACTTTCAAGTACATGTTATATATTTGTCTCTAAAGGGAATTAATGCATGGGAATGAGCTGAACGTACTGGAAGCACGAGAAGCTCAACGCTTCGCGGAAGACAAGAAGAAAGAAGAATCAGATCGACGGAAGATGTCAAAAGCTGGCGACGCAAAAGACTTTCACAAACTCATTAAGGAAGCAGACCCCGTTCGACCAATTGCAATGGTGTAACCATTTCGAATCCGTCTCTTATGAACTGTTCTAAGAATATTCCGTATGCAAGAAATGTAGTGAGTTGCAAATGTGGGGTGATTCATGATTACAGTGGTAACTACAAATCGCATTTAAGCAAACTGCACTTTCCGCTGAATCAGTATTGTTGGAGGTAAAATAATGTGTTTGCATAGTATTGCGTTCAAACGATGGATATCCACTATGCAACAAAAATAGTGGATGGGATTTTCATTAAAAAAAAATCTGTCCTTATAATGTTTTTTGGATCATTAATAGTTTAATAATAGTATTTTCACTCTAACAATTTGAAATTATAGTATATATTGTGGTTATACTTCGCGATGTGATATATTATGGTTGTTTTTTTGTTCTGCAGTTTTTTTTCCATTGTAGCCAAAAAACTGTAAGTCTTTTGTACTTTTTCGTAGATTGATTGCGCTTTAAGTAAGGAATATTCATTTCTGACTTGCAAAGCTATTTCACCATTTAAATGATCATTGGTTTTCTCGAAAATATTTGTTTTCGTGTGTATACTATTTACTGTATATACGTTTGTAAATAAACGTTTTATATTGAACATATATAACATATACCTTATACTTATTTGCACCTCGTTCTTGTTTATACAGGTGTTATCTTTTTAAAAGCATTTTTCTAAAAGCTTATAAAAGCGTTAATGGTTCTATTCTTGGCATTCATATAGTTAATATAGAAATCACGCGGAGGCCATCCGGTTATAAATTTAGTTTTGCTAGAACTTGACATGTCATTTAAATACGTTAAATCTTTCTTTATAACTATGTATCGAACATTTAAAAAGGACCTGTTCATAGTTTGGTAAATTGACAAAATTGAGAGAAAAAAATCGTTTCAGATTTGCATATGTTCGTTGTAGTTATGTTTTTGGCAGGAAACAATAATAGAAATCTACTGAACATTTACCATGCTCTAAAATGTCCATTACACGCATATTTTGACGATTTAAAAACCAGAACATTATAAAGCTTTACAAACGCGAAACGATTGAATAATTTGGAGAATTCTGCTCATATTAAGTATAAAAAATAAAATGAACTGTAGCAGCACGGATGGCCGAATGGTATATATTTTTTCCCTTTTACTCCAAGAGTCAGTTGTTCGATCCCAGGTGTGGATAAGTGGTTTTCTTTTTTTTAATTTTATACTAAATACAGTTTAATACTGGAGCTTTTTAGATCCGATGTTCACACTTATCAATTAAAAGCATTTAATGACACATTTTATAACATGCCAAAATATTTGAACAAGTCCTTTAAATCCAAAAAGCAAACAACATTCTTACGTTTTAAATATAGCTCAAGCTCTATTTATTTCCACGTTGCGTCTGCGTCAGCACGAGCGGGCGTCTCAAACGTTCAAAAGCATTTAATCCACGTTTTTAATATATTGCCCGGGCGGGCCCATATTTACGCTATTGGCAGTAAATTACGGTATTGCATGAGACGCAAAAGTAAATTCGGTGCAGTTTTTTGCACTGCAGATGGTCAATTTGTTCAGAAGGTCAATACACGATTTGCTGAGT
>VMBQ01000180.1:518126-525062 GCA_007657795.1 Dreissena rostriformis
TTTGGTCATCATGAAGTTCACTGAAGGCCACCACTTTTGATTTATTGTTCCAGTATCACTTAATTGATATATTTAATCGGGTATTCTCGTTCATATGCATTTGTTTGTTTCAAATTTAGAAAATATCATATTACCATTTAAGTGTCAGCGCTTCCCCAAATTTCCACCAATTCTCAGGGATTCAGTGCTTGCAAAATTGTTGCTATCCGAACTAGTAAGGTTGAGTCTCAATATTTGGATTCAATGAGTTTATTTCAGTTTGCAAACCTAACCAAATTGACCAGGTCAAATACGAAATGACAAGTTCAACCTTCAGATATGTAAGTAGCGCAAGTTAGGCTCGATTAGTCATTGTCGGCTCGGGTACTACTTTAAAGTACCCCGGAAACTCTTAAGTATATTACAATGTAACCCTGGTACGGACAATATACTAAAACATACCCGGGAATACTAACGCTAAATTGGTCGTTGTAAGCTCTTTTGTTTCAAATTAATTATATTCATATATATTTATATATCAATTTTCTGTAAAATGTCCTCTATTTTATCGAAACTCATACTCAAAAAAGCATGTTGAGGCAGGTTTTGTTCAAAGAGAATTTTGTTTCGTAATTCGGTAGCGCGTTTTGCGACATCGGATTTTGGGCGGTAATAAAACTCGGGTACAGTTTATATTGACCGGGTGCCTCTAAGCGTATTTCCGTACCCGGGGTACACTGTAGTAAACTTAAGAGTACCCGGGGTACTTTAAAGTAGTACCCGAGCCGACAATGGCCAAGCGAGCAAAAGTAGCATGATACAATACAATCATTGGCATGTGTAGATGGTCAATGTTAAGTCTTGTTATTTGAAGCAAATGCATGATTAAAAGTTTACCCGGGTACCTTAGACGCAACGAGACATGATTTTGTTTGCATACCACGCAAAATCATTTCGTAATTAGATATATTTCCGGCGTATAACTGCTTACTTAAAAGACCCCTTTTTGTATCGAGATAATCAGAATATTAAAACTGCTCTCAAATAAAAAATAAACTGTCAAGTAATTTCAAAATAGTAAATACAGGATGAAAGCAAAGCGCAAAAAAATCAGGTTTATGCAATTAGTAATGTATTATGTGGTGCTATATGTATGTATAACCTTCCGGATTGTTTTGAATGAAGTATTGCACAGTGAAAGCGTTAATCTTTCCAAGAACTTCCACAATAAACATATCATAACAGTCATTTGCAGTATAGTTTTTCACTCGGGGGCGATTTCATAATCTGTATGTCCCCATGTTCTAGGAATTTAAAGAATCGTGAACGGTGTGGATATAAATATTTTAGAAGTCTACCTTATAAATTATTCACATTGCTGCAATGTCTTTAGATGTACGGTAACCGTCAATAATGTTGCTATGGTCCCTATATTATACCCTATATATCGTTAAATCATTAACTGACATAAACATTAATTGGCAATCTTGAAAAAAGAACCAGTGTACAGTGTGATGTATGAGTACGCCTCCAGCAAAATAACTTTACCTACAGAAGCCAAAACTTTGACCTAGCCATGCATATGTTGTTCTTGGGGCACTCCAAAAAATGACAGAAAGATGTCAAAATCAATGCCTGTACATTCTTACCTTTCTTCCACTTTTTACAATACCGTAATTACTCGGAGTGTTTAGACACTATACATTTTTGGATACCCCTTTTTTGGTCAAAATAATCATATTTCGTCGATAATGGGGAACGGTTGGTTTTGTAAGTTGATAAACTTTTTTAATTTAGTTTCGTTATTCATTCATAATATAATACTGCATCTTGAACGGATGATCAATTGTTTTTGGTTGATTGCATTCGATATATGCGTGTGCGTATCAAATCATCACTTGTGAAAAAATGACTTTTCCTTGCAGAAAGCATTGCCTTTTATATTTACATTACAAAAACAAATATACACAATGAATATTTTTTACTGATTCATTCAGAAAAAGTCTCGGACTGATGTAGGTAAATAGGGCATGTCGCACAAGTAAACAATTATTTCTGATGCTGTTTGTATATTATTGTTTTATCAAAATGAAAAATCATTAAGTTATTTATTTTTTGTAGTATATTCAATATCAAGTATCACACAGCAAATTGTTCCACTGATATTAATAAAACACTTTTAAATCTTTAATATACATGTTCATAACCATTTATTCTGTGTTTACGTTAACTCAAAGCTTAATTATTAATGTGCACATGCAAAGTGTGATATGGATTCAATCCTCTATCCAGTAAAGATATATTAGTTTACGTTAATGTGAGAATAACAAACTCGCAGTTTAACATCCATTCAGTAGCAGTCTTTTAACATAACCTAGGATATACATTCACTCAATATATATATATATGCAAATTCGGTTGTTTAATCTTAATTTGTTCAAGCCAATGTACATTTGCGGAAGAAAATTCCGCTATGAATACGGCATTAATTGTCCTCCCAATTGCCTATCCAATCTGGATCGAGCTATTTCGGTCTTCTAAATCGGTCGTGGTCTCACTCTTATATTTAATTAGTACAGTGTGTATATTCTGGAATGTACTCGTTCAATCATAACATAACATTTGCTGTATAAGGTCTTTATTTTTATATTTTCACCGTCCATTTATTTATTGTATGCCGTAATGTAATAATTTATATAAGTGTGCATCATGTGTGTTTTGTTTGTTTGCTTCTGTGTATGGAGATATTTCAAATAGTTCTACTCGTTGTAATTAACTTTCTGAAACAAAATTGCCAGCGTGTTAAATAAGTCTATATTTTTGCAATGTGATACGAAATGCAATTACAACTCACGTGGTGCAGACTGCAGGAGACTTAACAAGGCATTTAGATACAATTTGACCTATAAGCACTAAATTGTAAATGGATCATTAAATTGTTAATGTCAATGTAACGAAATACCATAGACGCTCTGATATAGGNATCATATAAATACCATTAAGTCTCCGAATTATTTTTGCATGTTTCACATCAATACAACTTTGAATTTAATTTGATTTTTTTTATCTCTTCAATTTTTCCAGTTCATATGTATTACCGGAACAACCAAGTTTGCGATTGCTTTGTTAAGTTGGCAGTTTTCGTTATGCAATTGTATTTCAATATTTAAAATAAAATCCCTGTATTTCCAGACGCACTTTCTGGATAAATAAAACTAGCTGTTGTCCTTTATGCTATGGACAAGTATAAAGACTGTTTGAAGTTACTCATTGACACGGAAAGAAAGATTGCTCCAGATCTTATAACTATCGGTATGTGTGGCAGAAAGTGGGACGATTTTACGCACACAGTATTGATCAATGAGAGACTCGTGAACAAAATTATTGACAACAAAATGACGTCATCAGATGTGTTACGCAACAATGCTTGCGCATGCATTATATTTCTGCCATCAGAACTGTTTTATAATTCCAAAAGAACTCCCATACGAGTGTTTCCGTTCCAGTTGTTCTGAGGTAAGATTATTTCTTGTTAGGTTTTCTATATGAATCCTTGAAGGCTTCGCATTTTCGAATTTGTATGAAGGTTTTTTGAATAAACTTGAATAAAAAGCAATAGAATTAAAAACATAATATGTATGTACACATAAACTGATCTATTTATAGGTTTGATAACAATATCTATATTTATATATTTTAATACTATTCTCTTAATACGCGAATTTACTTTATATATTGTCAACGTTACAAACTGAATTCAACAAGGATTTGAATTTTTGGTTCGATTTTGTTGCGGTCAATTCGAAAGTTCTTTTGTACTTCATGCTTTACCTGGTACACAGGAAGTTAGGACACAGACGTGAAAGAAACGATACATTTTGTTGCAGATAGACTACAACCTTTGTCATGTTGAGACTGGCTTTAATTTAGTGGGAACAATTCTAAGAGATATGGGTAACTTGGAGTCAGCAATGTCATTATTCCAAGAATCATGGATAAGAATGCCTGACCATTATGCAGCCAAATGGCATGCGCTTATTACGTGTTACCTTCACTACAGGACTGTAGCATCGGAGGGTTTTAAAATAGAACAAGAGTCATTGGAATTGGAAGAACATGTAGATAATGAGATTGATGATGTGGATAATAGAGCTGAACACGAAAACGCGATCGTTACACGTTTATGTGAGTTTTTTTTTAAATCTGACAATCGATTGTTTTGACATTGTGGACGGTAATGCAACTGATGGAATAGAACTTTGGCAGGCTCCGTACTTGTGACCGACCAGCGATTTATTTATTGTGTGTACGTTTGCAACAAATAAACTGTTGATTGTGTATGTATATTGTAAAAAAATGAAAAAAATACATACAACAAATTGCGCGAAGATGTGGTGTGAACATGACCTTTTATGTATTATGTATGACCATGTGAAATGTTTACACACGCATAAGTAAATTTTAAATATGTAAATTAAATCGCATATAGCGTACAAACACGTTAGGTTTTTCTTAATTATTTCAATACTTTAAATGTGTCGGTCACAGCCTCATTCAGTTTTATGAATTACAAACACAAACGCATGACGTGAGATGAACGACATGCAGTTATGTATCATATTTGGCAAAAATATATTATCCTTATTACATATTTTTTGTTAATACTTACTCTACTTTGAAATTGAGTATACACATTTAATAATTTTGCAAGGACAAACACTATTTCATTGATTCTTCTGCTGCTTCTTAGTTGTTTCAAGCGCTTTACATTTCTGTCATTTTATATGTATGTCATTTATAGATACAATTAGCATTCAAGGAAATAGTATCCTATACAGTAGGTTTTATTAAAATTCGATTGTATATTTTTTTCCGTATAGTTGATCTTCATCTAATTGCGTATATGTATTTAAAATAGTTCGTTTGTCGTTTGCATAAAACATACTTATGCGAATAAACCCAAACGTAATTGAACACAGTTTTCTCACGCTTTAGTGGTAAAACATTCGTTAATGGTGATTTTCAACAAGGAGAAAACAATAATATTAACAACACTTATGGAGATTATATTTGAATTTCGTTTGTTTAAATACGTAGTTCAAACAAACCGCAATGGACTGTTATTTAAATATACACTGTTTATCCACAGAAAACCTATGTAAGAGCAGAACATGTCAATAAGGCAACTATTTCTTGAACTTGTGGAAGATCTGCCCACACGCCTCGCAGCACGGCTAAATGCAGCACGAGAGGAACGTGCGGGTCATCTTCGAGAAAACAGCGCAGTTCATCTCGCACATCTTCAACATCGGGGTGATGAACCAGACATGTTAGAAGGCGACTGAGGCGAACTCACACCCCCACTCAGCGGCGATGCAAATGCCACACAATAGAGTAGACATCTTGTAACAGAGTCCGAGCCATAACGAGAAGCACGTGTACGCGAGCTTCCAGACGCAGTCGATAGAGTGCGCTCCTTCCGGTACTGCGAGGACGTCTTCGAATTGGACCTATAAGGAAAAGATGTATGTAATCTAACATTAAATTATTATTGAAATGTAGCATTCATCTTATTTAAGTAAAAACTTCCTTGAAGAGAAATAACGTTATATACAGTAAAAAAAAAGAACGCAACATGTGTTTTCATTTTAACTAAATATACACTTAAGTTAATTTCAGTAAGGTACTAGTAAATACAAAATGCCCATTTTAACCAAATTTATAAAAATATATGAGACGCGCTATATGAAAAAAGGGGTTTATAATGCATGTGCGTAAAGTGTCGTCCCAGATTAGCCTGTGCAGTCCGCATAGGGATGACACTTTCCGCTTTTATCATATTTTTCGCTTAAAGAAAGTATCATCTTAGCAAAAATCCAGTTTAAGCGGAAAGTTTCGACACTTTACGCACATGCATTAACCACCCTTTTCATAGAGCGAGGCTCAAAAATTATTATATCACAAACCTTAAGGTGATCGTTCAAGTGATTTGGATCGCGGTTCATACAATCAACTTTGTCGGCCATTGTAGAAAATAAGAACACTGAATGTGAAATCTTAACTTCGACGAGATTTGAGTTCACAATGACTTGATGATTGGAAGTTGGGATTTATACCAACCACCAGGACAATTCGAGCTGATTGATGACAAGAGTGTGAATAAATGTTCACAGTGTGTGATAATCAAAGCGCTGAAGGCACTGAAGTTGTTCGCTATTTCATAACCTTTGACCCAACTCATTTTTCAAAATTAAGTTATCGTTTTTTAAATCGCAAGTTTGAAATATACACAACCCATTCAAATTTATAAAGAGTGTGTCTGAACGCACAGGTCGAGATGTGTGTGCACTGTTTATCATCCTATTGATGTTATAGAGATAACTTAGACAACATAAAAACAACAGTCCCTTTTTAGACGTTCTGAAGGCATGGGCAATATTATGAAAATTGTATAATGAGAAGAAGTTAACATAAAATAAAATTTGCAATCACCATCATATTAAATGAAAATTGTTGGAATATCGATACCTTTCTCATTAAGATTATAATTTCATGGTGGGGTTTCCCAATACAAAACTTTTTTTGATACCATATAACAATTCAAACTATACAAGAAGATAGTTGATGAAAAAAATCAAAAAAATAAATAAATCGCGAGCAATACTTTTAACTTACGAATTAGGTAGTCATAAAGATCGGTATAGAACACTAATGGGCTTTTTCGGGGTAGCTGTTTTACCAAGCTTTTCACCTTAAATGACATCTCCGTAACGCGAGCAGATCCGAATGAATACATTCGAATATTTCAATGGCTGATTCGAGAAAACTTTGGCCAGATCACTTCGTCTGTGCACAGTGTAAAGGATGTAACACAAATTGTGCCAAGTTACAATTACGCGTAAACATCCATCTCGCTGAATTTCATGGTCTGTAATTGTCAGGGGAAGAAATAATGGT
>VMBQ01000180.1:526779-551044 GCA_007657795.1 Dreissena rostriformis
AAAATTAATATTTGACGAATAATAATTAGCACTATCGCATGATAGTGTATTGCAATCTCGACATCCCATTGATGAAGTTCCTTGTAAGCACTATCGAATGATAGTGTATTGCAATCTCGACATCCGATTGGTGAATTTCATGTTCTCTGATCTATTAATAGCCTAAGATTATGAATGACCTGCGCGCATGAATTTACTAGGTAGCACGTAGTGGACTATTTTACCATTCATAATATTAACATACTCTGCGACATGTATAGTGAACAAATGTAGTTTACTTTTACTATATACCATCCGTTCAAAACTATTCCATTTAACACGAGATTCATATAATGTGTCAATTTGTAAATGAATATAGTTCACGAACTGAAACCGCGCCGCAAAAATATCGCGCTCCTTTTTGCGCGTATGCTTACAGATTCGTTCGTTGGTGAATGCTAGTTAAGACACTTCGAATCGGAATTCGTGGTCTAGTAACCTTAGTCTTTCGCAAGCGAACAACTAAAAACCAGCATCATTATGGGAGTCCGGTATTCAGGAATAATCACTACATCAGACAGAGATAATCAGCGTGTTAAATGGTGATGACAGCTTGCACTAATTGCGACAATCTGTCCCGAAGAATTGCATTCTCTGATCTTCATCTTGTTGTTTGACAAAGAGGTTAAGGTTGACATAATACTATAATCCATTTAATATACTAACTTTATGAGCTAAATTAATAGTTTCAATATTGTTCAAATTTAATAACCAAATAATAAAATCCAAACGGTGTGCATGTTAATAGTGTCTTAGTGAGTTCAAATGTAGACTTGTTGACACTTTTAAACAAGAGTGGTATGGTAAAATGAATAACAGTACTGTATTACATATGTACACAGTTTTCATAACATCTTTGGAATATGACAGATAGACATTTTATTCAAGACCATAATATGAAGAATATTTAGACTTATTTCCTAGACGTCTGCGCTTATTAGTTGTTAGATTAAGAGTGTCTGCACACCTTTTGAGAATCAAAACTGGCAGATACGCTCAGAATAACATTCCACGAAATGAACGTTATTGTTTCTGGTGAAATGACTTTGATTTAGAAGACGAATACCATTTTATATGTATGAGCCGCCGCTACACTGATCTAAGACAAAAATATATAAGCCGTATATTTTATTTTAACCCATCAGTATATAAATTTCAAAAGTTATTTGTTTCATGTGATAAAACAGCAATTGCTAATGTATGTTAATATATCAAACGCCCATTCTCATTTAAATAGTACAATTAAGGATTAATAAGTATCGGCGTATCGGTATTTCAATATCAATTTTAAAATTAATGTAGCTTAATGTACGACGTGTGTATAAGTGTTTCATGAAAAATCTCGATCATCAATTTAGTTCTTCCTATTTTTGCTGTACATTGAATCACATATACTAGAATCATCTTAAAGGTTTGTTACTTATTGAATACATAACTACAACTAAGTGATTTCAAACGACAAAGCATTTATTTCAAGCTATAACACAGATTATAGTATGATTAAATGTCAGAACATAATAAATCATTTATTAACTTCATAATGTAACAATACATTTTTACATTTATATTAGATAACTGGTATATAAAAAAAAATCAATATGTTTTGTTGTTCAACTATTGCAAAAACACATCATAACAAAAATATGTTAATAGAACTGTAATAGCCATTTAATGACATAAGTAGGAGAAAGGCAACTGCATCATTGCTACTATTAAGTAACGAACCTTTCAACAAATACCTTACGTTTTCATTTAGATAAAAGAACATACATAACACAAAGAATGAATGATTTTAGAACAACAATTAAGATTCATATTCAAATTCATTCGTATAAAATTCTGGAAAGACACAAAATCTGTACTTTTAATTTAAGTAACTAACCTTTCACGTGTAATGCAAATTGACTTGAGCAAACTTTAGCGTTTTGCACACGTAAAAAAACGAATGAGAGATTTTGCCGATTTGTAGGCACACGTATTTAATGTAATTCGGAAAATCTAATCTTGACTTGCTGATTGTCCTCTTCCGCCAATTTGAACGTTCACTGTGGTCGCCCAGTGGTCACTGTTTCCGAAACTTGGCATATATCATCTGTGAAATCAATACAAATCTTGTCTTCTTTTCTTGGCCAGCGAAACAGGTCTTTTGATTGTTGCAAAAACGTAACTTCGATGTCTTCATCTTCTGTGTCAATCTGTCAAATTTTGCCAACATACCATCTATGTCCATACTTAGCTGCTACAACGTATTCCAACTTCAAAAAGACACGTCTGAGCTTCTGGTATAGGAATTTGTTTGTCTGACTCTGGAATTGGAGTTTCTTGCTCTTGAAAGTGAGTTTCTGGTTCTGGAATGAGAGTGCTTGGCTCTGGAATGTGGGTATCAAACACTGGAATTTAAGTTTCTGGCTCTGGGTCAATTTGTTGGCTGGTAGAGATCACAACTATAGTTTGTGGTTGCCAATGACGGCAGTTATAGATACCGCCAATACAATTTTCGCAGTAACAACTCTTTTCGCCTACTAAGACTTTGTTATTACCTTGGCCAACTACTGCGTGTATTTTCATGGTGCTTTTTATAGTTTTCAATTGAATTTGCTGTTTTGCTAATACTTGGCATTCTTGAGATGACACAAACAAAAATATGACATTTGCCATTGTGCAATAAGTCGACTTAGTCCAGGCATAAAAGTCCTGTGCATTTTGAATAAAGGTCTTCCCGGTTCGGACAGCCTCGTCCGCTAGCCGTTTAGTAGTTTCACCGAAGCCATCGCAAGGCCCCTTTCCATGACCTGCCTCGAAAAAATCAAAACAGCTTTTACTTGGAAAATTGACTTATTTCGATATTGACTTGTAGGACTATCTGTTCAATAGTGAAATATTTGGACACGAGGAACATTTGATTTCATCTCGGGTACAATTCTTTTCATTAAACATTGAATCGTTGTTGTATTATGGCCCATTTTAGCCGAAACCAAGACTAGACTTGTGTGGTTAATCTGGTTGTCTTCTTTTCCCCTGTAATAAGAAACAACAGGATGCAGCCTTACTGCAGACTGAGACCAATATGCAGACTGAACCTCGTCAACACTTATACAGGAATAATTTTCTGCAAAGTCCATTTGAAGTAGTACATCATTGGCTACCAGATTTGCTTTGACTGTTCTTATTTTATTATACTATTTACGCACTCTTTTTACGTGAGCAACAAACTCTTCAATTTGTTTTTCAAATGTTGGGAAAAGATTCTTTTGACAGTTCAATCTCAACGATTTTTGTTATCATCCTTGTTCTGCCTTTATCGTCCACCGTAACGCGTTTCCACTGACCATATTTCAATTTCCCTGGCATGTTTATTCTCACGGTTCCCATATCACTTTCCTCTTTGATAAATGTTTCAGTATTGAATGGAATATCTAATCCAGAAGACTGCAGTGCTTTGAAACATAAAGCAACATTTTGGTGTTTTGTACAAAGACAACTACTTCGAGATGTAAAAGACGTTAGTTTGATGTAGGTTGGTCTGATTCGACAAAACGAAGCCAAAGATAGTTTTACATCTCTATTTTCACCGATACATTTTCTATGTAGGTTTTTCAGGTAGTCGTTGAGAGTTCTTGTCTGATGGGTTTCACCTTTGCACTTGAGTTTGTCTTTCTTTGCCGGGTTCTCTTTAGAGTTGTCATCTCGGGACATGAATTCTATCACCGATGTTCGGTACTTTTCAATTTCTCGTCGCCTTTTTACCTTACATTCTGAGGTAAATGTTATACGTTGGCGTCTTAGGCCTGTGTTCTGACTGAATTTTCTTATGAGTCTGTATTTTTTCAGAAGTCGAATCGACAGCGATTTACTTGACGACTTGGGCTTATCTTTTCTGCTTGCTCTAATTTCGCTTAATACTGTTTTTCCAAGGAGTAGATGACGTTTAACATTTTGCGGTATCTTAGAAGCAGAACTCATAATTTGAGTTGATACTTTGTCAACGTTTTTGGTGACATTGTGGTTGTCTGGGTATCGATAGATAGCGCTGAACGTTGCATTCGTATTTTCATTCTATGAATTGCTCTTATTTTTGTATTGTATTTCTTTTTCAGTTCAATGTGTTTTGCCTGCAACTCTTAACACTCCTGTCTCTTCTTTTCAAGAACCTTCGTTACTCGCATTCTTGCTCTCGCCTTTCGTCTTGGAAACGGCATGTCTACCACAAGTTCTTATAAATATTGGGTGGATTAACATAAACGTGTACCACGCGCACAAGCCCTCCCGTTCATCATGTTTAAAGTACACGATCTTTAACAATAGGCAAATAAATAATATTAAAACATGCCATGGCCAATGCGTCCCAACAATACAAACCCGAGTTCAAGCTTCATTTTTAAATTATAACGGGTATTTGAACATTATATGCATACTTTGGAATTTTTACAAGTTTAAGATTTAGAAAAATATGTTATGTTAAAGGTTTAATAGTCGCACGGTCAAATATAAATGAAGTTGTTCACTATTATTTGACATGCATTAAGCCCCGTTTCCCCTAAACGCAGCCAATATGTACCGATTTCAATGACAAACTGGTCAATGTCGTCGCACAACCTGTTAAACACTATTGATTACATACACACACTCACTTTCTGCAGTGTACCAGTGGTGAAGTATAAACAGGCTAATCAGTGTGCACAGGCAGATGCGGTGGTTATCGTTCTTAGCGTAGTTAAAAAGCAGACCGACTTGCAAAACTTGCTCTCTTAATCTTAGTTGTTCGCAAGCGAACAACTAAAAAACCACGTACGTATGCCAAATACAGCTGTTCACAGAACTTTATTGTATTTCAGCTAATGGAACCACATAAATCTCAGAGACGTGAAGTATCATATGAAAATGATGATGATGATGATGATGACGACGACGACGACGACGATGACGATGACGATGCTGCTACTGCTGCTGCTGCTGCTGCTTCTGCTGCTGCTGATGATGATGATGCTGCTGATGATGATGCTGCTGATGATGCTGCTGCTGATGCTTATGCTGCAGCTGATGATGATGCTGCTACTGATGCTGTTGCTGCTGCTGATGCTGATGATGATGCTGTTTATGTTCATTATCACGACCGCAATTGAACATGGTTGGAGAAGTGGACCGCTAAACATTAGAACTGACGTGTATACATGAACAACGAACAAGCATAATAGGCTTCAATTTAAACGAGTGTTCTGGTTAAAAATAAGTAGCTTTTCTTCACATGGACTGGGTTAGATAAAGACCGCACGAGCACATCGGCAATCGAAATAGCGCGAATTCTGTACCCCGCAAATTCATATGTTGAACATTATGTTAAGAAAATAAGAACACAGTCATTACGCTATTCTTACAAAATTGCTTACGTGACATGTAAGGTTGAAGTCGTAACACCATTATACGTTTGCCTTACATATACGAATCGAAGGCAATGATACGTGAAGTTTTCAGTGGTAAACCTGAATCATGATTTTGGGCAAAATATGCATTGAAAAAATTGGCATTTATATCTGCTCTAACTGCCACACTTAAAATGATCGCATTACCTAAAAGCTTTGAAAATGACGACGAAAATCATCACCTGGACACTTTTATAGACTTAAATAATCAAGTGACATAATCGCGCCTGTAACTTAAGAAGCCTCTCCAAGCAAATATTCAGCAATCAATACAACCATGACCTAATTGAATACAATGGCTGGTTATACAAGTTAACATGTATATATTGTGATTCACATAGCTACTGAAAAACACACTATCACGCAAAGGCGCTCACAAGTAACAGGATACGAGATCTTAACTACAATGTAAAGCCTGTTGTTCATGAATATTCCTTATTCTTGATCATACAAATAGTTTTCCGAAAAGGCTTGATGAATAATATAATGCATATTGCAAAACATTTACAATGGCAGGAAAATAATATGATCGGAAGAAATACGTATTAAATATCCTTGTATAATGACACATCAGACCACCCTGGCATGCAACTGTTTGTCCTTAACTGTTAATACTCTCTTGGTTAGTCGTTTGAAATTCTACACATTCGATAATTATCTTCCTGCTATCATGGGCAATTAAGAAACTATATTCAGCCTGCTGGTATGCAAAATATATTAATGTAGAGCTTGCATGGCTAGGATATTGATTTTATCAGACCGCGATTCCCGGGCGTTGTATCAGATTTCAAAGATACAATGCGTATTCAACTGTTTGTTTGAAAACTAAGGGCGCACTGTCATGTTTTCAGCGCTAACATGCACGTAGGCCATGCTTAAGTACGGTATACTTTTCCGCAATGAAATTGAGGCATTGACTGACATAAATTATTGCATTTTTAAGTGAGTTTTAACATGCGATTTAGTTGCAGTTTCATAACATGTAACCGCTGCGTGCTGTAAACATGCGGCTTGTAATATGATCCGCGGGAAAAAACCAGGCATGTTAAAGGGAGCTTACACATTTGAATGAAAGAAGAAAACGAATGAGGTGTATTGCAAATATATGAAGGTGTGTTCCCCCATTTACAAGTGGTACTACATGTTTGTGCTTTATTATTCACATATCCATAATACATATAATGAGTATATGGAAAAGACGATCATATAAAGTACAACGTAGTGTAAATAAGAAGACGAGACTTAATGTCATTTGCAGTACATTGGATCGACACTTTTTATGAAAAAAAGCATAATAAAATGCAACATGCATTCATAACCATAAAAATATAATTAAAAATGTTATGTGTTTCTATTATACAATTACTCAATTTTATTAGGCTTGTGTCAAACAGAAAATGATAACTCATCGCACTTAATAAAAGAACTCATCCTGTTACGTGTATATACCAGTTAAGCATGTCTCGTAGGAAAAGAATATAAATACACATCTAAAAAACTTAAAGTGCATTATCAATAACGTAAATAATGGCCAGCTTGTAGGGGAATTTTATTGTGTTTTCTTCGTTTTAGAGTGTGCAAATCAAGTATCAGTTTAACGATCGGTATGTCCAGTTCCGAAAATTGGAATAACACATTTATAGTTCTCATTGATGACGTAATACGATAGCATGCAAAAAATAATTCTCACCCTTCTTCCAAATATGGCCTATTTGCATGCATTTTGATAAATCCAGTCACGAACCTGACATAACAAACCTTTCAATCGACTACATTATAGCATAAAGAGAGCGCGCAATTTCACAATACTATTTTGTTTAACCGAATTTCAATGGTTTATAACTTAGTTTAAATTACATTTTGGTTTATAAGCATGTAAATGTAAGACTTAAGTTCAGATTAAGAGTAACGAACCTTTCAATGAAAAATCAAAATTCGTAGTTCGAGGGAACAAACATATAGTAATTGCGTTTCTTTGCATTTTTTCAAGTTTCTTGTTTTATCTTGACAGGGAACATGATCAGTACGTATGTATTTTAAAGTTTACATAGGTATTAATGTATTTAAGAAAGGAACTGTTTCTTACCAATTTAATGTAACGAACCTTTTTTCTTATTTACAGACAAACCGTATTTTATATGCGTGTAGCAAAAGCAAACATTGTCTCCTTTTGTATTTTTTAGGCTATATACAATATAAATTGCGTATTAAAATCTTACCATTTTATAGGTGTACTTTGTTCAATAAAAGTAATGCGTGCGCTTAAACATGACACCGTTGACTCACAACAGTAACGAACCTGTCAAAATTACATATTTGAGTTTAAATATTGATTTTGTTTTGTAATGCACCTTAAAAAAACTAGTTAAACTTAGTTTCTATTTAAGTTATGTAAATTGTAAAGCGCCTAGATATTACATTTTCGTTGCACGATTAATAGAAAAGCTCGCCGACATGGGGTACATGGAATTGTATCATGTTATTGAGAATGGGCGCAAAGAAGCTAATGTTATAAGAAATACGAGTCTTAATAATACTGTTTAATTAATTTCAGTATCGCCTGAATAGAACCTACGTGTTCCTGTCAACGATTGTGTATATTTCTATTCTTGAATTACTATTTTATGTTATGTAATGTTATGTTGTTATACCTATTTACGTGACAGATAGTTATGTGCATATTCAAGTATAAAGACGATGTACTTTTGTATAAGTCTGAATAAACTGTCTATCTGTCTGTCCGCCCGTCCGTCTGTTTGTGTGTCTGTGTGTCTGTCTGTGTGTCTGTCTGTGTGTCTGTCTGTGTGTCTGTCTGTGTGTCTGTCTGTGTGTNTCTGTCTGTCTGTCTGTCTGTGTACGGCGGCAATCTTGGCGGCCATCTTGGATTTTTGTGTGGCCCGCTTGATCTGCCGCTTGGGGTGTGGCTTGCATAATATTCGCGATACTTTACACTATCAAAAAAAACAAGAAGCACATCTCCATCATGAAGAATGCATGGGTGAACGTAACCGATGTATCAGACGGGTTTACGCGAGATTATTAATGTCTTTGTAGTTAACAGATTTTGTGACATTTGATGAAAAAGCCGTCAGGTATGTATTGTATTATTGCATATATGAATTGTGACCACACTATTTTTTCAGAAAAAAAAACACCGCGGTGAAAAAGTTCATGATGGGAAATTGGTTAAGCATGTGGTCAAGTATGTTGCTCGATTGGTAGAAAAACGAAAACATGTCATACAAACTCGTGTCATCGAAGTTATTGTTATTTTGAATTAATCGAAGAACTGTGTTTAAATACTTAAAAATGATAGATTTCAATTACCATAGATTATTAAGTTATTATTTAGATAAGTTTAAGCAAGATCGGTCTTGAAACCCCGGAGTTATTACCGTATGTTTGTAGATAAAATATGCAAAAATGGGCATCATTCATGTTAGGGACTTTCACAGTGACTTTGACAACTCTTGCACATATGTCTACGATTACACGAATAATATTGAAGTGAATTTCAAAGATTGTAATAAACTACTTTAGTGTTTGATACTTCAATTGGAAGTCATTGTTTAGCTAAAGCAGACATGCGACATTAATACATTTCTAAGGTAATTGAATGCCACATCTTTAAGTTTAGGTTAACGCCTGCCATGACGTTTACAGTCGCTGCCTCAAATTAATTGTGATGCCGGTAATTGCTACCAAAATCCAATATGTCGGTCATTTTTAACTGTATTTTGTCGTTTTCTTATGAAGTAATATTCTGAAATTTGAAATATGTGTACATCGAGGCTAACATTAAACGACCGGTGACTTTAATGTGTAAAATTATACCGTTTTAAACAAGAAAAAACAATGAATGTTAATTTGTTTTCGTCAAAACAAAGAGTTCACTGGTTAGTTATAACTAAGGTACTTATTACACTCCGTGTGTATGATGTTTGGTCGTGCTTTATGTTGCATGGTTTTCGGATCGGGAATGCTTCACAGCACACTTACCTAAATAACTTTAAATACTCGCAAATGTTTGAACGACATTTTGAGTTATAGCTGCAATGATCAGCTATTTAGTTGTTACTGAAAGATGTTCAATTTTCGTGTGGTCTTGTGTGTTGTGTGTGTGTTAGGGGACGCCTGAAGAGCACCCGGATGTAACTCTGTCTGACCGGTATGGTTACATCCAACCAAACTCACATGCTTGCGAGATCGGGGATTGAACCCGGACACTTAAGCGAGAAGCGCGTGTACCAATCACTACGCGCACTGAACAGTCAGATCGGATTATGGCTGCGTAAAGACACAGATATACCTGCCAGGTATGTGGACCACCAACCATGCGCCAGGCGCCAAAAACATAGATAATGTATTTTCAGTTTTTTTTTTAAGCAATCCGAAATCTACGAATTTAATCATTTTAAACAAACAACTTATGCCTAATTCGATATAACATGTCCAGAATTAAACTTCATGCAGAATATTGAATATTTGCAAAAGGAAATAACCATATGATTTAAGGTTTATCAACATTTTAAAAAACGAATCTTTCTTGCAACGATTTAATAGATGTGTTTATTGTTTAGAGACAAGTCACATTTTTCAAATCAAATTTTAGAAATATAATTGCAATAGAAAGAAGGGGGTGAAAGTACACGATGCATCAGAACGGTTTTCGTGAGACTTTGGTGTCTATATAATATGGACAACGTTTTGGTGACATTTATTGCAATCAGCGGTACATTTTCGTTCAGGTAGCTCTTGTTTTGTAGATAATGAAATTTGACCACACTAATTGTTCATAGAAAAACGCTCTGATAAAATGCTCGACTGGTAGAAAACGAAAAAGTTTATCTCCGAAGATGTTTTTGTTTTTCGTTCACTTGTTTAACTCATCGAGAATATGCAATGAAATGAAGACATCTTGCCAAACCCTATTTTACATTATTTTGTAAAATATATTTTTGTTAATTTTAAGTAAATTTAGCGATACTGATCGAATGAAGCAAAATAATCGCAACCTTATAGTTGTTTTGATGGAATTATTAAAACATGATAGAAAACACAACACTTAATATGATAACTACTTTGGATTTTTTTCATAGCGAAAATCCTCATTACATTTTTCATCAACAATTGTATGTAAACAACAATCTTACCTAAAAGGGGATGGGCCTCAACGGGGGTGATGTCTGCAAAGATTTTGAAAATCACGCAGTAAAAATGACATAACTACGATTTTGGTTAAAATAACAATCCCGTCACTTCTTCAAATGAAGTCCTCATTTCGATTCCTGCTTGTTTGTGTTGTCCGGAGATTTGTTATAATTAGTTTTTGTCAAATAAATCATTATTATTTTATAATATGAACACGTGAGTCCATGTACATGTCTTCAGGACTTTACATTAACCCTTTGCATGCTGGGAAATTTGTCGTCTGCTAAAATGTTGTCTGCTGAATTTCTAAAATAAACATTCTCTTTGATTTTTTTTCTAAGACCACTATCAGAATAGCAAACAGTTTGGATCCTGATGAGACGCCACGTTCTGTGGCGTCTCATCTGGATCCAAACTGTTTGCAAAGGCCTTCAAAATCCGGTTCCAGCGCTCAAAGGGTTAACTGTCTCACCAAACTTATTATGTTGGACTATTTCTGTGAAATCTACTAACGAAAATCCACTATCTCGTTCATACATACTGAACAGATATTTAAAGTAATATAAAATATATATTATTGAATCACATGTCTTTATTTTGAACTTTTAAAACAGCGATTTGTTATAAATCAATTCATTCTCACTCAAAGTCCTCTTTATGAGCCACGTTCTAGGGAAACAAGGCTTAATGCATGTACGTAAAGTGTCATCGCCAATTAGCCTATCCAGTCCGCACAGGGTAATCAGGGACGACACTTTCCGCCTAAACTGGATTTTCGTTTAGAAGAACTCATTACCTTTGCACATGCAGATGTCTCTTCATATACTTTCAGATACCTAATTATCGATCTTGTCTCAGCAAGATGATCTTCATATGCGCCATTACTCAGATAAGCGCTTACGGCTTTCAAGGCGCTTTTTTGAAGTGTTTTGGGTGATGAATATTAAATGCGCTTTTTATTGCGGAGTACATTATTTGTGTTGAGTATATTATGCGACAGTTCATCAATTGTTATTCTCCTACAAAATCATTCATCTTCGGTTCCATTTTTATTCCTATGTTGTTTTAAGTGCATAAAACTGTACGAATGTAGTTCACAACGATTACTTGATGTAAATGAATTCGTATTTATGTAGAATTAAATTGTTAATTCAACTTAATCTTAAATAACAAATAAAACACTATCGTGAATTTTAGAAGGTTTAACGTTGGCCGATTTGCAAACACGAGAGGAAACAGTCACGAAACAACAATATTAGCGATACAATAAACATTTTATTTCTACAAATATGACATTATTATGTAAACGAACTACATTACAAATTATGGCTGATCACAAATAAAGTTAACCAACAAAGAGGTTTGTTTACATGCACAATATGTTAATATAGTGTCTACTTCTTGAAATTGCGGAAAATCTGTCCACACGCCTCGCAGCACGGCTCAATGCAGCACGAGAGGAACGTGCGGGTCATCTTCGAGAAAACAGCGCAGTTCATCTCACACATCTTCAACATCGGAGTAATGAACCAGACATGGTAGAAGGCGACTGAGGCGAACTCACAGCCCCACTCAGCGGCGATGCAGATGCCACACAACAGCGTAGAAATCTTGTAACAGAGTCCGAGCCAGCACGAGAAGCACGTGTACGCGAGCTTCCAGACGCAGTCGATAGAGTGAGCTCCTTCCGGTTCTGCTAGGACGTCTTCGAATTGAACTTATTATTTAAGTAATGGTGTATATAATTTAACATTAAATTATTACTGAATGTACCATTCATCTTATCTTAGTAAAACATCCTTAAAATAACGATATATACAGTAAAAACAACGCAACTTGTGTTATTCATTTTCTTAATATCCACTAACATGGTGATCTGGTCGGCAGAGAACAAGTGTCTGGTGATGGTTGAACTCACAGTTCCTTGGGAGTCGCGCTGTGAAGAGGCGATGGAGAGGAAAACGGCCAAATATGCTGACCTGCAGAGGCAATGCAAGGAGAAGGGGTGGCACACTTGGCTATTCCCAGTGGAGGTCGGCGTCCGAGGCTTTCCGGCAAAGTCTCTCTGGAGACTTTTCACTGCACTTGGCCTGACAGGAAGAGACAGAAATCGCGCAGTCAACAGACTTGGGGATGCAGCGGAGAGAGCATCGAGATGGCTTTGGCTAAGGAGAGAAGAGAGGAGCTGGCAGCCGACTACTGACACGTAGGGGACTGATCATCCCCTGCGGACCCACCACCAGGAGAATGTATCGAGATTAAAGGGTCGAAACATTCAGTGATCGGTGGCTCTCGACTGAGGATGTCAGTAGTCCAGCAGTTTAACGACTGTTTACATCTCATAAAGTTAATTTCAGTAACGTGGTAGTAAATAAAAAAATACCCATGTTTACCAAATTTATAAAAAAAATATATGAGTCGCGCTCTGTGAAAAGGGGATTTAATGCACGTGCGTTTAGTGTCTTCCCAGATTAGTCTGTGCAGTCCGAACAGGCTAATCAGGGACGACACTTTCCGCTTTTATGATATTTTTAGTTTAAAGAAAGTCTCTTCTTGGCAAAAATCATTTTAAGGCGGAAAGTGTCGTCCCTGATTAGCATGTGCGGACTGCACAGGCTCATCTGGGACGACACTTTACGCACATGCATAAAACCCCCTTTTCACAGAGCGAGGCTCATATCAATTCATATCACAAACCTTGAGGTGATCGTTCAAGTGATTTGGATCGCGGTTCATAAGATCAACTTTGTCGGCCATGGTAGAAAGTAAGTAGACTGAAAGTGAATCCTTACTTCGACGAGATTTGAGGTCACAATGACTTGAAAATGGGAAGTAGGGATTTATACCTACCACCAGGGAACTGCCAGCTGATACTTTACAAGAGTGTGAATACATGTTCTCACTGTGTGATAAACACCAGCACCATTGTGGGAGTCCGGTATTCAGGAATAATCACTACATCAGACAGAGATAATCAGCGTGTTAAATGGTGATGACAGCTTGCGCTGATTGCCAGAATCTATCCTGTAGAATTGCATTCACTGAATCTTGTTGTTTGACAAAGTCGTAAAGGTTGACATAATATTTTAATCCATTTGATGTGCTTACTTTATGCACTAAATTAATAGATTCCTTTATTAGAATTTTCATATTTTAATAATCTTTAAATAATTAAAATCACCTTATCAAGCATCACTAATTGTCTTCATTGATTGCGACTAGTTTATTTTATAATTTAATGAATAAGTCATGTTTCTTTATGAGGAACATTGTACATTAATATCAAGTGTGAAGAGGAACAATGTGACTCGGTGAAAGATTTGTATCGAGAATGGACACTGATTTTTTATGCTCCCCAACATTTTTGGGGGGAGCATATAGTCGCCGCTTCGTCTGTCCGTGTGTCCGTGNCATGGCATAAAACTACTAGATTTATGTATATTCACATGTTTACGTATTGTTAATGGTAGAGTTGGTTATAGCTGTAAGCAAACGTTTTATTCTAATAAAGGTACGTCTGTCATTGACCATTTGTTGACAAAAGAATACAGCTTTTCAAATATATCGGATTTTTCCGTGCATGATTTTAACGAAATTAGTGATCACGCCCCGTTGCATTTGTTCTTATTAAATATGTTATAATGTCTCGTCAGAGTATCAATCTTACATCGATGTCATGTATAAATGGGGCGTTGCGTTACGTGGGACATTTCGTAAAGGGATTATGTCTATGCTACCTGTATTTAATACTATTGTACAGCATATAGATTACTCAAATAGATTGTCAATTAATGAAAATTTAAATAAATTTACTGAAACCATACCCAGTTTTGCGGACCCTTTATTTTCTAAGTCATGTATTTATAAAACAAATCCTAGTTTTAATGTGAATAGCTGTATAAAGCATGCAGAATGGTTTGATCAAGAGTGCGAGACTGCACGAAATTTGTACCATGACGCATTACGTATTTTTAACTCGAGTAAAACAGATTTTAATAGAGAACGTTTATTTTCAAGTAAGAGATATTATATGGACTTGATTCGCAAGAAGAAAGCCTATTGTTATAGACAAAAAATGTTGGAAATTGAAAATTTAAGAAAACCAAAGGACTTTTGGCGATTTTTTTTATTAAAAAAAGCGTCTCTAAAAATAAAATATCGTTAGAAGAATTTACAAAGTTGTTTGAAAACCTTAGTAACAATATGTCAGATTTTTGTAATACTGAAGCTGAAAATTTCTGTTTAAAAAAAGATTTCAAATTAGAAAATACCGCATTTCCAGAATTTGACGTACCTAAATAAGTTGAAGAACAATGTAATAAAACATCTAAAACGAAATAAATCATTCGGTAGTGATTATATTTTGAACGAATGTTTTATTGAATGCAGTGATATTTTATCTGCTAATTTCTGTCACTTGTTTAACGGTATTTTTTGTATCGGGCTTCGTTTCCGATAAATGGACAGGAGGGGTTATAACCCCTTTGCATACAAAGGCTCTGTTAATAATGTAAATAACTACAGAGGGATTACTTTAGTTAGTTGCTTTTCTAAATTATTTACCACGATTTAAAACAAGCGCATTGAAAAGTTTTCAAATGAAAACACTACTATTTCGGATGCGCAGTTCGGATTTAGGAAAGGTTATTCAACTGCTGATGCTATTTATATATTGATGTCGATAGTGCAAAATTATTTCAATGAAAATAAACATTTGTATGTTACATACGTCGATATGATACACTGTTTTGATAGTATATACCTCAATGCATTATGGTTGAAAATGTTTAAGTCTGGTACACAAGGCAAATTTCTTAGAATAGTGAAAGATATGTTAAGTCACGCAAATGTTAAGTCACGTGTTAAATCATGTTCATCTTATTCGGGTTATTTTATTAATGCGGTCGTACTGAGGCAAGTGGAGGTAATGTCACCGATTTTGTTTTCTTTATTTGTTGAGGAATGAAGACCTTGAACTCTGCTTACAAGATAACATTAACTCTTGTTTTAATATAGATGATATTGTTTTGCTTTTATTATTATTCGCTGATGACAAGGCTATCTAAGCAAGTCACTTGCTGCAGTTCTAGCACATTTAGATAACTTATAATTATTTTGCAATTCTTGGGGGCTTAATGTTAACACTGCAAAAACAAAAATAATAGTATTTCGTAAGAGGGGAGGATTAAAAGAAAACGAAAAATTGACTTACAATGGTAATGGAATTGAAGTGGTTAATAACTTAACTATTTAGGAACGGTGTTGAATTATACAGGAAAGTATAAATTTATTCAGGAAGATTTGGTTGGCTAGGCCATTAAGGAAATGAATACATTATTGTTTGTTAAATGCAATGATTTTGATATAAACCAAAAATATTTTGTCAGTTGTTTGACTCTTTTGTAAGATCTTCATTAAGTTATGCTTTAGAAGTATCAGGTTTCACAAAGTCAGATGATATTGAACGCATACATTTTATATTTTGTAAACGATTGCTACAGGTTACATTCAATTAATGTTATATTGCTGTTTGTGGAGAATTAGGTAGATATCCGTTGTATGTTAACAGGTTCGTTAAAATTATAAAATTTACTGTATATGATACTATTTTATTGAATGTATATTGTATCTATGAATACATATAAAGTGTACGAACAGCAAAGCGTTTGAAAAAGCTAAGAAGTAACAGAAGAATGAATGACATATATTTTTTGTCATTGTAAAAACAACTTATTTGAATACGTTATATGATATCTGTTCACAATTGTATAATTAAATTTCGCAGTAGAGTAGATATTTTCATAATATATGTTATTAAGATAATATTGTTTTGCCAAAGATTTTTTTTTATACGTCAGAGAACAGAGGATGTGACCGAAACATTTAAAGTATTCAAATAAATATTAAAAAACTAACGTGTTTGTAATATATATATATTCAATTAAATTTACATATTTTAAAATTTACCTATGCACGTTATAAAATATTTGACATGGTCATACAAAACACACATGTGCATGTTCATATTACATGTGAGCGCATTTATGTGTACATATTTGTAACATTTATTTTACAATATACATAAACAGTGCACAGTTTATTTGTTGCAAAAGTACACACGAGTTTTCTGTGGTATAAATTAATCGCTGATCGTTCAAAGGTACGGGGCATGCCCAGGTTTTATTCCATATATTGCACACACGTCCACAAAACAATCGAATCTCCGATTTAAACACCCTCACATCGACGGTAAATTATATTTTCTTCGTTTTCAGCTTCATTCTCCACATCGTCAACCTCATTGTCTGCATGTTCTTTCAATTCCAATGACTCTTGTTCTATTCTAAAACCCTCCTCTGTTAAAGTCCTGTAGTAGAGGTAACACGTTATAAGCGCGTGCCATTTGGCTGCATTATGATCAGGTCTTTTTGTCCAGGAATCTTGGAATAATGACATTGCTGACTGCAAGTCACCCATATCTCTAAGAATGGTTCCCACTAAATTAAAGCCAGTTTCAACATGACACAGATTGTAGTCTTTCTCCAACCAAAATTTCATGAACAAAAATGCTTCGTTTCTTTCACGTCTGTGCCCTAACTTCTTGTGGACTAGGTAAAGCATGAAGTACAAAAGAACTTTCGAGTCGACCGCAACGAAATCGAACCAAAAATTCACATCTTGGCTGAATTCGGTCTGTAACGTTGATAATATATAAAGACATTTTGATATAAGAGAAAAGTATTTAAGAAATGTAAATATCGGTTTTGTGATCAGACCAACAACTAGATCAGTTTACGTTGTGCACATGTCGTCGCGTCATGTGAACATGTGATTCAAGACCACATACGTTTTATTTCTGTAATTAAATTGATTTTCATTAAATTTTATTCAGAAAACCTTTAAAAAAAATATATAATATGAAACGGATGTATATTGAAAACCTAAAAAGCAATAGCCTTACCTCAGCCCAAATGGAGCGGAACAACTCGTATTGGAGTTCTTTTGGGATTATAGGCAGTTCTGATGGCAGAAAAATGACGCATGCGCAAGCATTGTTTCGCAATACATCTGATGACGTCATTTCGTTTTCAATTATTTTGTTCACGAGTCTCTCATTGATCAATACTGTGTGCGTAAAATCGTCCCTCTTTCTGCCACACATACCGATAGTTATCAGATCTGGAGCAATCTCTCTTTCCTTGTCAATGAGTAACTTCAAAAAGTCTTCATACTTTTCCATAGCATAAAGCACAGCAGCTAGTTTTATTGATCCCGAAAGTGCGTCTGAAAATAGAATGAGTTTGATATGAAATATAGAAATATAACGAAAACTGCCAACTAAACAAAGCAATTGCTAATTTGGTTGTTCAGGTAGTTAATTCATACTGGAAAATATGGAAGAAAGAAAATAAATCAAAGTATGTAAAAAGTTTTTTTTTTTTTTTTTTAAATTCACCATTATTTCTGGGACGTAATGATAATTATACGATATTATAGTTGTAATTAATAAAGTCGACTCCAACTAAATATTTCCCTAATTACCTGAGTTTTGACCAGCTTTTAAATGCGTCATCGCCTGTTCCTGTGTGTCGGCATTAGGCTGCAACAACGATTTAGATGCAAGCTGCGAGCCATAGCTAGTTAGTAGGAATGGAAGAAGATATTCACTGGCTTGCTGAACGTAATGTAACGGCTGTGACGTCATTTCGCTCATCTTAGTTGAATTTCTCAAGAGCCCGATAAGTCTCCTATGGTAGGTTATACAAGTATCAAGATCGTCATCCGCACTGACGTGCTGTAGCAGACCAATCCACTGGTATGCTGTTTCACAGATAAACGAATAGTGTAGCCTGTGAACAGCCAAATGCAGTGTTCGTTTAGCTTTTTCAAAATAATTCTCCCTGTCTTCCGCATCATCTTGCCTTTTCTGAACATCTCCGACGTAAGGTTCCAGTGAATCTCGAAGCAAGCTCCCAACTCTATCACATTTCAATGACCGTAAATATTCTATGGGGTCTTTAAGAATGTTATCGAGGATACATGTTACCATTTTACATATTTCTTTGCCTCCTTTCCAAATGCTGACAGGTGGCATGAAAAAGTTCGGAACAAATCCATTTCGAATCCAGATTTTAAGCAAATGCAAACATTTCACAAAACATGCAACTAAATTGCTTTCCACCCATATCGATGGATGAGTTTTCTCAATTGACCAAAAAATGCTTGTTTTACACTGGTATGACGTAAGTGACTTGCCTGGAACTACAGGTTTGACAAAGTCTTCCTTTACCATTTTCAGGAGAATGTAACATTTAAACTGTGTTGGATTCAAATTCAGCATGATTTTGCGTTCCTGAAGTGAAAACGACAATCGCCATTGTAGATGTTTCTCTGGTGTTTCAGAATGTCCTGTGGGTACAAAAAATATCCCGAATGAACCAAACTCCCCGACCATGTCTGTGCTTGGAAACCCATACCTTCGCTTCCTTGTCAAAAATTCCTCTGCAACTGAAGGCCACTTTGCACATCGAAAAGAAGGAATATAGTCGAGATCAGTAAAACCAGGTCGTTTAAAGGTAGTAGCAGCAGGTCCGTTCCTTTCATCCTGGTCCATTGCATCTACCATGCAACTGTTTGTTATAACAAATCGTCCGTTTATGTCCATGCATACATTAACAAAAAAGTCCGGGTCTATCGGTTCTGTGTCCATTGCGGGCATGAATTCCAGTTTACAGAAACCTATCGGCGTTTCTTCGTCACTGAGCATTATCAGATATGTATAATCGGCATCGCCGTATTCCGTTCTGTACCTTTTGTTCATATCTTCAAACCTTACATCGGCTCTTGTTTTAAACACCGGGTAAATTCGAAAACACATCATCGTATCCATGTCAGAATTCATTCCCGGTGTAGTAGTTCCTTCAGACATGCTACCGAAAGTATAAATAGCAACATCACTTCTCTCTATGACGTGTGTGAGACTAGCAAGGACATCGGCAACAAGCGCACAATGTTGCCGTGTGGTTCGGACGTATTCAGAAGCTCCGGCAACATCCAGGACTTTAAACAAGTGCACGGAGACAGATATCATATTATCTCTGGTATTATGCGCCATTTCTAGACGGAACACATTCGTAATAGTTTAAATTAGAGAATACACACATTACACAAAGAGTTTGATTCAACGAATGAACTGTTTCAAAACAATCATTTTTTTCTAGGTCCTGTGTTGATATCATAATTAAAAGTTTGAATATTCACAGGCTCCATCAAGACACAAATACCACATACATAAATCATACCGTGAAAGACGACTCCTCAACAAATTAAATACCAATTACTACTCTACGTGTAGTCGTATGCATTGCACAATGCTGTGCATGTTAATGTCCAACTATTGGATTTTAGAGGATAGTTTTACTAGTGTACGACGAAGTATAGCGCGAGGTTCGTTCAATCGATTGTCTATTGACAGTGTTGATCAATACATTATTGATTACATTCATATAACGCCGCCAAGTTCATATTAATGCGATTGAAACTACAACGAAATGAATAAGTTAAATTTGAGTTTCAGTCTATGTCAAATCACAGTATAAATAATCCATCTAAGATTTACAACACATTTAGTTAAAGTTTAATATCGACAGTATTTCCCCTTAATATATACATGTATTACATATATACATGTATTAACAGAATGCATATAAATCCCTCTTTTCAATCAGATATGTATCTATAAACAATGTAAAATTGATTAATTAGTTTAAAAAATATCACACTGCCAAACATGCCAACACAAAATTGTCTTCCTCAATTAAAATGTTATAACACTGATGTCGCATTGTCGATAGTGCGCCCGTATAGCAGTATACATGTACATTCAATTCATGACGATTTTACTACTATCACTAAATTCCCAACACCCTCTAAACGTGTCTCCAGAAAGAATCTTTTATTATTACTGAAATACATTCTTTATTGTGAGTTTGTAAAATCGGGACATAATTGTTAAGTAACCATTTACTACCTACTAAACATAATTATATCATATTTTTTTCCAAATTTTAATTCCATGTTAACTGTCAATATGTCCCTTTTAACCTGGACAAATACCAATATTTATGTGCAACAGCTGCGTATAGCGTATATTGTTTTACAGCGTTTCAATACATTACATTATCCAATTTCCTACATTGATATTAAGTTATACAAAACATTCATACACACAAAGTGAAACTCGACACTATGTACCGGAAGAGAGAGAGAGAGAGTGACATCGTCATCAAGCTCCATTATACATATGAACTTATTCGTGTTACAGAAAACCAGTTAATCTAGTTTTTCTATATTTGGAAATGAATGAAATATTTCACCATTTCCTCGTTTGGAACCCAATTAACTAAGTTTTTGGCTGTTTTTCGTTATTCGAGGTCTTGTATTTGAAAAGAAAAAAATGAATAATGAATTCTGAAGAAACTTTTAGTAAAGACACTTTTATCCCACCCATTCCACCGTGAGCAATTGGCGTGGTAAAGGAAGAGTGTTTTTTTTTTTAATTGAGCCCCACCTGGGAAAACGGGGTTTAATGCAGCAACAGGAGCACTAAATTGCAACTTTCTGAGGCAATCAATAGATGAATATTTAAAAACATTCGTGGAACTATTTAGAGACATATAGTTTACTTTTCAGATCATCTTCACGAATTTTATAAAGAAGCTGTATATTGAATATTAGAAATCATCGCTTTTATTATGTATGTCCTTTCAAAAAGTAGTCCCACGCTTCGTATTGCACTCTTTAAAATTCTTTATTTTCCTAGCATACTTATTACATATCATTGGAATCACTCTTAGAAGTCGAGTTCATTTTGGAACATTTCGAACGATTTAAAAATGTCTACGATTAATACGATAAACTGCGTTGAATTGTCACTTGCGGTCATCGTGTTTTATCTCATTAGATCGTATAGGAACGTAACAAAGCGCGACATATCGTATATAATCGTACTTCCACATTGTGGTTATTGAAGTCGATCACAATGTTGGCTATCGTGTGCCAATATATAATAAACATTTTGTTAACACATTTTTAATAAACACTAACAAAAGCAAGATGTACAGCCGTTAAATTAAAGCAGAATCTTGCAATTTTCAAAAATAAGTGTACAATTGCAGGGGGGGGGGACATGAGTATACGGGAACTCACTGCGTTTTAGTGAGGTTAGTTAGAACTGACTTACACAATGCCGTGGTTTTGATGCTTTTCGTAAAGGAGCATCGCGTATTTTCACTCGGTTAGCCACTTAATATTTATATATTTTTTAAATGAATCCTCCCTTTCGGCTTGACGGTGTTTGTGCTTCCCTTGTTTTTTTTTTGTTTCCAGATCGTAGACGTCGGAATAAAAAAAACTATTGAAGGTAAAGCGTCCACAAATATTTGTTTACGTACTGGACCTTCGAGAAATTTGATATACTAATATCATTTTGTCTTATAATATACAGTATTTGTGCATGTGTATTTAAGCTATAACATAAAACACGATTATTTTATTTTCCCGACGCTGTTTTATCTCTAAAAAATAATTTATGGCCGGAATATATTGGGTGAACCGCCCTTTATGGAAATGACTTTTTTTAAGCACATTTTGGAATCTGACTTTCAAACGACAAACACAGCTCATACCTATTTTAGAAGGTTTTAAACGAAATACCTGTCGTGAATGAATTCCTCTAGACACAAATGTTTTGAAGAACCTTTTCTCATTAGAGGTCAAGAGTTAACATTTTTTATTCTTTCGCAATTGACCAAGTATGTAATATATAATAAATCGTGTAGCTTTAAGTCATAAGCTCAAAGGTGACATAACATTGATTTGAATACTTTCTTACATACTTAACGCTTACATCTGGTGTGCGTAATTTAAGGCATTTTACGGCATTATTTACACCACTGTGTAATTGTTTTCATGTTTATTTCAAAACATACGAACATTCTTATGTTTGAATATGCCTAAAACGGAATACTATGCTTACTAAACGCGATAATATGCTTACTATTTCCAGGTACCGAGACGCCAGTTATAGTCGTGAAGGATGCCAAGGTTAGAAAAAAAGCGTTACTAAGTTTGTACCGCTCTAGAAAACTAAAGCTTCATGAAAATCTACCCATCAAACAAAATAACAAATAACATCTAAGTGCCACCTCAGTAAAAACACAAAACATGACATATACGTGCGATATAATATTTTTGCATGTTATTAAAAGTCAAAGTATTATGTCTATTTTTCGATTCCAAATAAATATCGAGTTGGGCCCAGGCTATTTTTCTTAACTTTTTAAGCCAGATTTTATTGATAATAGTCTCTTGTTTGGCGAAAATATGATGGCCGTTTATGTACTGTAACAACTTGTTGATGAAAACGCGTGTGTTATAATATCCTTTCGATCTAAACGGACGCTACATTCGCAAATTAGACATAGACAAGGAATAGCAGTGCTGATAGCACCATTATGGTAAACACAGAGACGTTTGGGGCATTTTGCCATACTTCTCCCAAACACGAAGATTGTGCTCGAATCCAGACCTTCACCATTAAATTTCAAAGTAACTAGTACTTATTGCATGTTTAGTGTCAGAGAACCAGGATTTTCGAAAAACGGTACAAACATCCTCATGTCATCCTGACATTTAGCGCGAATACCACCTTTTTATATCGAGATATATGTCGAGATGAATACAATAATATCGTTTGAGACAAATTAATATCTTTTCAGTTTCTACGAATAATGCCATAGAGGTTTCAACATAGTACTTTAAACTCGAATTAGGATATAGTTCTATCAATACTGCAAGAGCTGCGTTATTGTAACATGCAATCGTTTTAGGAACATGCACATCCGGGACTCGTACCACAGTTCATGCTTCATGAAATGAGTCTTTAACAGAAGATCAACGAAACTATGATATCAACACTCCCGGGTTAAGGATAAGGGTTTGCTTTATCTAAAGAAGTTTTTGCCTGTTCCACTCACTGCTGACTTTGAAGTTAACTATTCTTATGGTTAGAATGCAGTTCAGACAATATAGATAGTTTAGATAGTTTATTTCACACGTTCCAAAAGGTCAAAAGACCCATGAGGACAACATATTTACAAGCAACAAATGGCAAGACAACGCACACAAAGTATATGATAATAAACAAATATGTGGAGATAGTGCAAAAAGCGAAAACAAAAACAACAAGATGTGTTTGTGAAACACTATGTCCACTTTTGAGCGATTTTGACCCATAAATTTGACCTTTGACCTTGAAGGATGACCTTGACCTTTCACCACTCAAAATGTGCAGCTCCATGAGATACACATGCATGCCAAATATCAAGTTGCTATCTTCAATATTGCAAAAGTTATGGCCAATGTTAAAGTTTGCGCAAACAAACAAACAAACAAACCAACAGACCAACAGACAGGGCAAAAACAATATGTCCCCCAGTATATACTGGTGGACATAAAAACATCATATGAAAGATTTAGGTACAATGGACCCAATCTATTTAGGTACAATGGACCCAATCTATTTAGGTACAATGGACCCAATCTATATAGGTACAATGGACCCAATCTATATAGGTACAATGGACCCAATCTAT
>VMBQ01000180.1:551084-588166 GCA_007657795.1 Dreissena rostriformis
CAACAAACTTATTAAACAGATAAACATGTGTTAAAAGTGTACCCGTAGTATGTGATTAGCATGTTATTGATATAAGTACTGTTTTCTCAACTCAAAAGAGTAGAATATATAAGTGCCAAAGTTTCTAAGTACTTTTCTGTTTGTTGTTTGAAGTAATTGTATGAACTTATGCATACTTGGTCTTGTGCGAAAAAACTTTGGTATATATTTATCTCGTAAATCTTTATATAAATCGCATTCCATAATAAAATGGTATTCATCTTCAAGTTTATCACAGAAGAAGCATGTTCTATTTTCAACTGGTGTAACTACTGGTTTACTCCATCGACCTGATTCAATATGTAATCTATGTGATGACACACGTAATTTTGTTATACAAATGCGAATTTTTTTAATGTTAACAAGGTTAAGGTATTCTTGGAATTCAAAAGATTTAATGTTATTATAAAATAGGGCCCTACTGGAGTCACTTAATCGACCTGACCAGTTTTGCACAAACGTGTCTTTAAGACGCTGATTGACTGTCAACAAGAAGAGTTTTACGTTTCCGACGCCCTGCATTATCCAGACATCCTGAAATCCCAGGGAGCACAATAGCGCTTTAACTTGTGAGCACCAATTTGCCTTGTTTTGGTTATTCTCAAAGTCGTTTTTCAGCAAATTGTAAACTTTTTTGGCAAATTTGTTTTCATTGCATTGCAATAGTTTTATCCAGTATTTTATTATGTTAAAATGTCTATTATTCTGCATGGAAACCCTCCCCAGCTCACCATATACAAAATCATTCTGCGTACTTCTCTTAACGCATAGGATATTTTTGCAAAATTGTAAATGTAACCGTTCAATAGATTGGCCTTTGTTAAATCCCCAGACTTCGCTACCATAATTTAAAATAGGAACAATAAGTTTTTCAAATAAGTCTAACCTGTGTTTTACAGTCACATCTGTAAATTTGTATAAATATTTATTCATTGTAAATAAAGCTTTAAGTGCTTGCCCTGATAGGGTGTTTTGTGCTTCATTAAATGAGCCACCGGTTGTAAAAACTATGCCTAAATATGTAAATTTGTTAACAATTTCTATAGCGTTATGTTTATATGTAAATGATAGGTTTTGATTGTTTCTTCCACCTTTACGGAAAATCATTACTTTCGTTTTTGACGTGTTAACAGTGAGTCTCCATTGGATACAGTATTGTTCAAGTAAATTAAGACTAGTTTGCAGTTCTTGGCTGCTGTTTGCAAAAATTACAATATCATCAGCATATAGAATTAGAAACATTTTGAACGTGTTTACATCAATACCCGGTAAGCCGCTGTGAAGGTAGATGTCTTCTATATCGTTTAAAAACATGGCAAACAGAAACGGGCTTAAACATTCGCCCTGTCGGACCCCGAGCATGCATGGAAAGCTTTCACTTAACATATTACAATATTTAACACGTGATTTAGTTGAGACATACATGGAGCGTATAATATTTAAAATCCTACCTCTAATTCCTAATTTTCTAAGTTTTAACCACAGGTTATCTCTTGTAACATAGTCAAATGATTTCGAAAAATCTATAAAGGCACAGTATAGTTGTTTACCATATATCTGTTAGTGTAAATAAGTTACACAAATTCAGTTCAGAGCTTGTTTTATAGTCCAGACATTTGATTGAACAAAGTCGACCACGTGTTCGTGTTCATATAGTTAAGTTGAAAACTTACCGTAATTTAGCGGACTTCGTTGTTATACTTTGTTAAAAGAGTTTCTCAAGCTTAACAAATCCGCAATAAAGATGAGGATTCATTAATGATAAGCTATGTAAACCCATATCATGCTGTTACTACTGATATTACTGATACCATATCCAGATGGATTAAAGTAGTCATAATTCATGCAGGTGTAAGTTATGTGTGTTGGGCTCACTACGTAACATCAGCTGTTATGAAAAACAGCTGTTCCTGTTAAAGGAATTCTTCGCAGAGCTGGGTAGTCACCAGAAAGTACTTTCTCAAAGTTTGCAACACGTCTGTCGAACAGAAGACGAGGTTCCACGCAAGATACTGAATCTCAAAAGTATTTCGTTTTTTTTTGCTTGCCTTCATACGGCTGTAAAATCTCATTTAAGACCGAAGTTATTCAAATAAGCATAATATAATTTTAAATTTAAACGAGACTTTCCTATGTGAAGTCGATGTTTGATTCTTTGAGTGAATTTAGAATTACGTAGAGAAAATTAAGGAGGTATAACATGCCTCTGTCCCACCCTACAAAGTCTTACTGTAGTTATGGATGAAGTGTTAAGGATGATAATTAATTTGGTGGGATAATAATGCCAAAACCAAAAGCTATGAAGACTGATTGGCTATGCGCAGTACAAATCAATCTCATTTAATCCATCCTCCAAACATCGTTTGAAACAAAGTAAGTATCGTTTATTATTTTTTAATGATCGCCTACCATTCGAAAATTACTTAATGAAAAACGCGAACATTTATGAAAATATTGCATTCCGTCTAGGTGATAAAAATAAACAGCGGAATAGCAGTGACATGTTACTTTGATTTTTACAGTGGGTCAGTGTAAGGCTAGTAAACTGAATGGCACGTCTTCAAGCTCAGCTGTATTTATTTTTCACGTGTACCGACTGTTGTATTTAATACTTTATATGTATATTTATATAGTAATTGTATGGTAGATTTGTACCCATTTTATTGTTACATAATAGCAATTTAAGTAATAAAACAAATAACACAATGACTCATTCGCATTCGCATTCACGCAGGGGCTCAGTGGTGCTACTCGTGTAAACATTATCGGTATTCAAACAGTTATTAAATGATAAAAAGTTCAAATCAACTTGGATTTTATCATAAAGGTGCCCCAACATATTTCACTTAATGTACACATGACTCTCGTATTAAAGCAATTAATTTTGAGTCACGAACTAGACCACAAAAAATTGCTTTAAGTTTTCACCATTACGCAGGTCGCTATCGATTTTTAACCGGTCTTAACATGAATGTATACACGTCTCTTCAAACATCCGTATCAATAATAAAAGATAGCAGTATATACATTGAGAATCAGCTATGGTTATCAGCGGGTTTCGTCGGGATATTGATAAGAGCCGTGTCAAACCTATCGTATAATACACTGACATCTAATATGCACACAATTTTGGAAATACACGCGACAACACGTAAACCGGTGGCTTGCACGAGATTTTCCTGAGTAATCGTCTTTCACGGTATGGTTGATATTTTTGTACTCCTATTATCGACGTATTCACGTAACATGTATATGAGATCAACACATAATATTGTTAGAAATAATTATATGTATAAGTTCAATCCATAATTTAATCAAAACCCTGTGTTCAAAGTTCGAATATTAAGAACCAAACTGCAATATAGTAATACAAGGAAGAAACTGGAATCTTCAAATTAACTGTTCTGATGCGCTCGGTCTGCGCCCTTTTAAACTTTGTCAAAACATTTTGATCGATGGCAGGAGAACGACCGTTTTTTGCGCATTCGCTTGATACGGTTAACATTAAAATCCGTTTACTGAGGACTGATTTATTCGTGAAGCGCATTTTTATTTTGGTTTGCATCCGGGTAATTACTAGACATATGAAGCTGACAATTGGCAAACCTTCTTTAAAAGGATGCTACTTTATGACAGTGTCGTAATGTTAACTTTCATATATTTAATTTATATTCTTACTTTAATTTTAATGCACTATATTTAAATCTATTGTCATTTATATATTTTGAAATACCATATATTTTATCTGGGTGCAACAAGCGCTGTTACAAATGTATAATATGAATGAATGATTAAAATCATTCATGTCCATGTACCAAATCATAATTTGTTATTAATGTTTGTTAATTATTATTAAAGGAGAGACTCAGACAGATGTAAACGCATTTGCTTTATTCGTTTTTAAAGTTTTAAAGTTGTTAACCATAAATAGCATGTATGGAGTGCTCGGTCACAGATAAAAACGCCCTAAGCAAGCAAACTCAAATGTACACAAAATGTAAACATTTGCGATATGGCTTTTCAGACTTTATTGATAGCGCGTTGACATAAATTTACTACTACCCTTCGGACATAAACCCTATATAAGCTACACTATCATGCTTTCCATGATTTTATGCATTTTTTAATATAATTTGCTATTACAGAAGATCAAATACGGCAGTTTGTATACATAATTGTTACGTTAATAAGAAGTAGAGTTATATTTTAAATACATTACCTTGAGGGTTAGATATGTTGAGCACATGTCAACAAACATATTGTTTGCCCCCCGTCCGTCATGTCTGCCCTTCTGTTCATATATGTTTGTCTGTATGTCAGTCCGTCCGTGTAGAAAATGTGTTCATGCGATTTCTCAAAGAAATGCTTAAGATACGTGCAAGGAAATTGGTAATATATAAAGTACCATGTGATGATTATGAACAACCCTGTTTTCACCAGAGTAAAAAGGTCATGTCGCTGTTACTAAAAATAGAACAAGACTTTAAATTGTAAAACTATTAGTTCCAAACTATTCCACGGAATGTTTTCACATTAGCTTCATACAGTATTTGACCTGGAAATAGTTTTAAACAAAGCTGTGCTCTCATTGGCTAATTACGGAGTAGGGGCTTTCCTGTCTGTGATTGCGAAGCGAGTGTGAACAAATTCCGTTTAATAATTCGAAAGCTGACTCTCGTTGTCGGAATACGTGTTAGGGAAAAACATACCGGATTCTATAATACAAAAATTCCCGGATTCGAAGGTTCTCGGAAATGCATTTTTACACATCAAATTCTATATATGTGTTGATCTGGATTCCAACTTTAGCATATACTCTAATGCAATAAACAGAATATAACAATTTGCTGATCTCATATCCGGTTGACCTGTCCTCCTTGAGGTGTCCAGTACAGCATTGCGTGAGCCACTTTCAATATCATCCAAAACAAAGGAAATAAATCACACGTGTTTATAACTGTAATCACAACACAACAATAAACACATCGGATTTACAAAATGCTAAACACAGCGTAACGTATCCGTGTGTACCTAATTTTGCTTGACAACATATACATGTAATGACATCAAAATAATTTACAACATAGACCTAGTCCGCCTGGTATTACTGGTTCGTGATTGATAATGGTATTATAAGGAATATGGCTATAGCACACTTTAGATGTAGATGATGTCCTGAGAACTTGTGTCAGTATATTTGGCTGGTTTAATGCTCTGCCTCATAACACCAAACTAGCATTCGCCAAAGGTTAATTTATACATACATAAAGTTACAAATATGAATGTTTGCATTTCAGATATGTCGACTTATAGCAGAGAATACATGGCGAATGTCTCCGGGCACTTGTTTAAAGTGCTTGACATTGCCGGAGCTTCCGAATACGTCCGACACACAAGGCAACATTGTGAGCTTGTGGGCGATGTTCTTTCCAGTCTTACGTACGGCCTTGAAGAAGGCGATGTTACTATTTATACGTTCGGAAGCATGTCTGAAGGAACAACAACACCGGGAATGAATTCTGATACGGACACAATGATGTGCTTTCAGTTATACCCAGTGTTTGATACGAAGGCTGACGTTACGTTCGAGGACATGAACAAAAAGTATGGAATGAAATACGGCGATGACGATTATACATATTTTCTAATGCTTAGTAACGGAGAAACTCCGATTGGTTTCTGTAAACTGGAAATCATACTCGCAATGGGCAAGGAACCGACTGACCCAAACTTCTTTTTAAATATATGCATGGACATTAACGGACGATTGGTTATAACAAACAGTTGCATGGTAGACGCAATGGACCAGGATGAAAGGAACGGACCTGCTGCTACAACCTTTAAACGACCGGGTTTTACTGATCTCGACTATATTCCTTCTTTCCGATGCACAAAGTGGCCTTCAATTGCAGAGGAATTTTTGACAAGGAAGCGAAAGTATGGGTTTCCGAGTGCGAACATGGCCGCCGATTACGGTTCCTGTGGCATATTTTTCGTGCCTACAGGTCATTCCGACTCGCTCGAGAAACATCTGCAGTGGCGATTGTCGTTTTCACTCCAAGAACGCAAAATCATGCTGAATTTGAATCCAACACAATTTAAATGTTACATTCTCCTGAAAATGATAAAGGAAGACTTTGTAAAACCAGCTATTCCTGGAAAGACACTCACCTCATACCAATGCAAAACAAGCATGTTTTGGTCAATTGAGAAAACGCACCCATCGATATGGCTAGAAAGCAATTTAGTTGCGTGTTTCGTAAAATGTTTGCAGTTGCTTAAGATCTGGATTCGAAATGGATTTGTTCCCAACTTTTTCATGCCACCTGTCAGCATTTGGAAAGGAAGCAAGGAAATATGCAAAATGGTAACATGTATTCTCGATAACATTCTGAAAGACCCCGTAGAATACATACGGTCATTGAAATGTGACAGAGTTGGGGGCTTGCTTCGAAGGTCGCTCGAACCTTACGTCGAAGATGGTCGGAAAAGGCACGATGATGCTGAAAAAAGCGAAAATTATTTTCAAGAAGCTAAACGGACACTGCATTTGGCTGTTCACAGGCTACACTATTCGTTCAGTAGTGATACTGCTCACATGTTCGTTGGTCTGTTAAAACATGTCAGTTCGGGTGACGACATTGATAGCTGTATAGAAAACCATAGGAGACTCATAAGCCTCCTGAGAAATGCTACTTCAATGAGCAAATTGACGTCACAGCCTTTACATTACGTTCAGCAAGCCATTGAATACATTCTGCCGTTCCTTTTTACTAGTTATGGCTCGCAGCTTGCATCTAAGTCGTTGTTGCAGCCTAATGCCGGCACAAACGAACAGGCGATGGCGAATTTAAAAACCGGCCAACACTCAGGTTATTTATAAATATCAAATAATTAGTTTGATAGGTATACAGTTGTTAATGAATATTAAAGTATCATATAATTGTATGACATATAATTATATTTAGTTATAAAATATTCTTGGATTTTTCAAATTGTATTTATTAAAACTATATTTTAAATTATATTTGGTTTCCCTCCTCCAATTCAATAATTATGTTGTGTTCGACAATAACACTTTTGCAATCGCAATTTTATGTAGTAAATTCCATTTGCTATTTAAATATTTTGCATATAGAATTCATTTTTATTTCAGATGCACTGGCTGGCTCAATAAAACTAGCTGCGGTTCTTTATGCTATGGGCAAGTACGAGGACTGTTTAAAGTTACTCATTGAGAAGGAAAGAGACCTTTGCCCAGATCTCATAACAATAGGTATATGTGGCAGAAAACGGGCCGATTTTACGCACACAGTGTTGATCAACGAGAGACTTGTGAGCAAAATAATTGAAAATGAAATGACGTCATCAGATGTATTGCGAAATAATGCGTGCGCTTGCGTCATATTCCTTCCTTCTGAGCTACCAATAATCCCAAAAGAACTTCAATACGAGTTGTTCCGCTCCTTTTCTTCTGACGTAAGACTATTGCTTTTTACGTTTTAAACATGTGTTTTCTTCATATTTTATTTTTGTTCAAACTGTTTATGAATACATTCGAAGGGATAGCGATATGCTTAACAACATCATACCGATGTGGTATTGAATTCCCCCTGCACACCTTCGATGTAACGCCATATTTAACATGTAATTCGATGTTATTTCGGTCTGATAGCATTACCAGCTTTTTCATGTTGAACTATTTAAATACATTTTACTTGTTATGCAAACATGTCTTTATTTTTAACATCTTTACAGACTGAATGCAACAAGGATCTGAATTTTTGGTTCGATTTTGTTGCGGTCGACTCGAAACTTCTATTGTACTACATGCTCTACCTGGTGCACAAGAAGTTAGGACACAGACATAGAAGGAACGACGCATTTTTCTTCATGAACATTGTGTTGGAGACAGATTACAATCTGTGTCATTCTGAAACTGGATTTAATTTAGTGGGAACAATTTTAAGAGATACGGGTCACTTTGAGGCAGCATTGTCATTATTCCAAGATTCATGGACAAAAAGGCCTGATCATAATGCAGCCAAATGGCACGCGCTTATAACGTGTTACCTACAGTATAGGGCTGTTGCAGAGGACGGTTTCAAAGTAGAACAAGAGTCGTTGGAGTTGGAGGAAGAAACTTCCGAAGACGAGGTTGAGAATCCTCCGAATGAAAATGATACCGAAGAACGGATCATTTACCGTCGATGTGATGGTTTTTAAAACAGATAATCGACATTTTCTGGACGTTTGTGAAATTGACGCTGTAGAACCTGGATCGGTCTCGAAAATGTAACCGATAAGTTTTTTGCTAATGCTAAGAAAACTTAAGTATTCTTTTTAAACAGACACACTGTTGAACATGAATGTATAGTACATTATTGTACACATTTATATCAAATACACAAGAACATCAAACACAATGAATAAATGACAATATGGTATTGTGCTAATCAGGATTTGCCATACGTTTCATTTGCGCATTCCGATTGATTTTGTCTGTGATGAAACAAGTGATCAGACCAAGACACTTGAAACAGCTCTAAGAGTGAGGCAGATTTGTCATGTATTTGAACCGGACCTGGTATTTCCTCGCATCTTTTAATACAATTAACAGTGTATGAGAGCAGTTTCCAGTCGAACTCATTAGATGCGACATTTCCCCCCCCCCCGAAGTTTACATCGTTATCCCAATTGCTGTCGAAATCTCGAAAAACTCGATGTCTGTCATTTACATCAAAATATACCAAGGAAAAATCACTATTTTGGTCAATGCATTCGTCATAAATGCATTCATCAAATGATTATCAAATCACAGTCCGCCATGGTAGTTACTTATAGAAGTGGTAATTCACTGACTTTAACTGTCAAGTTTTTTTTCTCACTGACAGTGTGATTTGTGTATGTAGGTGAACAAAGAAGGTTTATAAGGTGAAACGCCTGCTTAATATCACGGATAAAGATGTCAATTAAGGTTGCTCCTTAAAGCCTGCTATCAGGTCAAAATAGGTAATATTTATGTAGATTTTTCATTTTGTGTCTTAGCTTGCATATGTTTTAAATGTATGGGATTAATTAACACGTGTATGTATTTTGATTGTGTTCCTCGATATGCAAGATAATATAAATATATATGAACAAGGGTTCAGGTAAATACAAACATTAACGATATAAATGGATGTTAAGATCAACATCAGCAAAAATAGAGAACTTTATAAACATAAATATTTCGTAAAATCGCGATGCTTTGTTATTTTTTGTTACTTAGAAGAGTCTCCAAGTTGTCCCATCTAAGAGGCAAAAGCCACATTCTAGTCAGTCAGCCAGGAGTATGTTAGATGTATGACCAGCCAATCTCTAGCCTAGCACCGAAACACGTAATTGCTAGAAAGACGATGCCTGGCTGTTAAAAAAGAATATTTAAGTGTACTGTATATAATATATATATATATANTTATATCAAGAAACATCCGGAGTATATAATTGCACTGCTCAGAAAGACTAGAGCGACACATCTGGTTGAAAGTCCGTTTTTGTCTTTTATGGTATTCCATAACGGTTCACGAGTGTTAGAATTTATATTACAGAGCAGAATACGATGGTGCACTATATGCGAATTCACTCCATTAAAAAGTGCACATGTATTTTTATACGCGGGCATAGTAAGTCGCCCAATTACTCGAATTGTCTTACTACAGAGAGGAAGAGTTCAGGATTATTTCTGGCGATAGTCCATAAACCACACACTCCGGCGAACCGTACTATTATTTTGCCAAGAAAAGGTTTCTTCTCTGAACACTCTTGAAACAGATTTATATTCCTTTTTTGTGTAGCGTGTCGGCGGAGCATGGCTTTCCACACACTTTTCACCGGGAACAGACATTCTGCAATGTATTGATCCATGATGTGGTGAAGTTCGTACTTGTGCAATATCGCACGTATGTCAGGAATGAAACCACGGTGTTGTTTGTCAAAGTTTTCATAATATATGAGTCTGCTGTTTAACAAATGTTTGGTCATGTATGTATTTGGCAGGTTGCAAAGTTGTCTTAGAAAAACCAGCTGTCTGTAATCAACTATTGTCTCCATAGGCACGGCATGGATAGCACATTAAGTAAAGTTAGTTTCAGTGTTTTGTGGCAGACCCTGTATGTGTTTTAGGCAAAACCTATGAGAGCGTTCTAGCTTATTTATGTCCTCTTAGCTTGCATATGTGTAAAATGTATGGGATTAATTAACACGTGTTTGTAATAATGTTTTGTTACTCTGTGCGTGCATGTATTTTAAATGTCACGCATGCTACTAAATTAAATAGAAGAGTCAGTTTCTTTAAAACTGCGCAAATGGCGCAATTGTTAGAATGAAAATAAATTATTGTCTATTTTAATTTTTGTTCAATTAACTTCAATTTGGTTTTAAGATAGAAGTAACATTAGTTCTGTCTGACAGTATATTTATTCCTCAGTTTCATTCAAATGTCTCAGAGAAAATGTGTAAACATATCATATGCCTTTGTATTTACCAAAACTCACAGTTATGATGTCCGTTGAATCCAACATGAATGTTGAAGTTTCAGTTGTTTAATATTTGCCGTGTTAGAATTCGTATCCTTAGAGTATACCAATATAACATCATGTGCAAAGTGTACGAATACAGTGTTATGCGTACACAATTATGTAATGTTCAATTATGGTTCGAGCACATCCACCTTTTGTCACCTCTTTTTTGTCTATTGTACGTAATGATATAGATGAATATTTCAGTTAGGAAACATAATCTTGTGTTGGACATAGTTCGACATTAATCTGTCTATATAAACGCTAGACTGTTACCTTTTTAAATCAATGATAAGACCACTGATTGCATATGTCTTCGAAATCGGGAAACATATTATATGCCAGAGGATTATCATTTACTTTTTAAATGTCGTTAGCATACACTTAGGTAGGTCAATAAACATGCTGCTATATAAAAGGTGTACTTTGTAGAAAAACATACGATAACAGGTTAGTAAATGCAGTTTTTAATGCCTTACCTACTGATGATGCCATGATCAACCTGATATTAAGGTTTTTCGAATGCTTTTTAAATACTCTCGATTTACGTTCAGTAACGTGTGGATGTTCCAGAATAGTGTTGAGTGAAGAATAAACATTTGAAAACGAGCTAACAACAGACCACTAACGAGGCGGAATTTACGTGATTTTGAAATTACTGGACCTAAGCTTTCATTTGCTGATTGGCGGTTGATTTATTTAAGGTTAATGTCAAATTGTAGAGGTCCCATGCTAACAAACAGCACGGAATTGCTTATTCCAGCTATAACTTTCACATGCATTTAAGGTCTTTAAAATAACTCGGAGCAAATGTTATCATATATCATACGTTTTATCTACAACAACAAGTTATCGTATAGGCTAAGATCATACTTCAAGGTCAAAGGTAAAAAAAACGTTATAATGCGACAAATTGGCATGTCTGAGCTATATTTTTATCATATAAAGTTGTGTGAATAACTTTGAACAAATATTAAGATATATGAGACGATATATTACATGCAAACCAATAAAGCTGCCTTAAAGATGACCAATCTCATATTTAACGGTCAAATGTTAAAAATTGCATGTTAATGTTAGACTTTTATGAAAACTCCTTCCACTCTATATATAAACGGATTTAAAAAATAGCTTGGCATAAATGTAAGCCTATATCAGACGGTGTGTTTACGCAAAATGCAGATAGCTCCCATTAAGTTCAAGGTCATATGCCGTTGTCAAAGGACACACCGGGAAATGTTTAATTTTAAAAATAGAGAGTTTTAGGCTCTGCATTCTCACATGCTTTGAAGAATATATAATTAACTTGAAACGCTTAATAAATGGGCGTATCGCACATCAATACTAATGAAACTACTGTCTGAGGTGATATTATATTAATCTTTCGGCATTATATATACATTTTGCGATAGTATATATCATTAAGCAGTCGAATTTATAAAATGTGTTTGTTTGATTTGAATGAAAAAATGCGTTTAAGTAAAAAATCCAGCCTCGGCACTTTTAAGCGCACATATTATACACGGTATATAGTATATGGTATATATGAAGCATTCTGCTCCTATGCCACCTATTATAAACTTTGACATCACTACATATATCTGCCAGAGTCATGATAATTTACGAGCATTACCTATCGAATACGAAAATAACGACCTTCCAAACACTGGCCTTGCCTTAATTAAGAAGTGAATGTGTTGTTTTGTTTAAATATTTCTTCATTGAATGAAACATTACTTTGTTCAATGAACACAGCTTATTCCGAGGTAAAGCTAGGAACAAAAATTAGTCAAACCGCAAGCCATCTTGAGAGAAAAGTAAAATTGAAAACTGGTTTTCCATTCATCTCAAACAACGATATGTTAGAGGAGTTCTCTACGTTGTCAATGCAGTGTATGAAATTATTCATTTTTGGACCACTGGCGGGAAATTTATCCAATATTACAATTGTTATATAAAAAGGTTAACACCCTGGTAAGTCAACTAATACGAAAAACAACAACGACTTTGTTTAAAAGGAGTTGATAGTTTTTCTAAGGGCACGGATGTAAACTCGTACATCGTGAAACCTGAAAAGCTTATTCTACTGAAGGTTGACTAATGTTTAAATTCAGCTTTTTTATAAAAACAAGAAGCCGTTGACCGATCGGATATCGTTTGAAGAAAAACATAAGGACGCAAGCGCGCACAGACACGGAAGAACGACAGCTATCACGGTATTCCAAAAAGATTACCATGAGCAGGTAAAAACGGGCGCGTAACTGCTGAAAAGAAAACAGAAAGCAAATTTCTAAAAAGTTTATTAAATAAACAAACAAATGATGGTCGCGGTGGCGTAGTGGATATAGTCTTCGTCTATGAGGGCATTCTTATCGATCTTTCGTAATACTCTAAAACTGCTGTTTTCCAGGCAAAAATACTCGGTATTGTCTCAATATGTTTGAAGCATTCGATAAGATCGAGCTCAAATAAGAAAATTTGATGACTAAACAAACGAGCCATTTCTATTTCAACTTGGTAATTGCTACTTAGTCCATTTTAAATGAAATCTCATTTCGGCAAAATGACAATTGACACAAAAACATTTAAAAAGAATAAATACAGTATATTCAAACAAACGATATAACAATCCTTTCAAAAAAGAGAAAAAAAGTTCTTTTACGGGGAATCAATGAAAATCGGTCAAAATTATACAACTTTCGTAACTCTTTTCATCGATCGTTTCAGTAAATATGTCTATTAACGAATTGACGTTTAAAAAATCATTTATTTCTAAAGTCTGAATAGTCCAGTGGTAGAGCTTTAGATTTTGCTTCCACATATGCAATGGTTCGTACTTCGGCGTAAGCATTATTTTAATTTCACCCTGTTTCCTTTAATAATTATTTACGATTGATTTAAATAAAACATATTCATTGTTAGTAAATATATTTAGTGATATTTATTAAAAAATATGAAACATATAGGAACACGGTGAATTAAAATTAGCTCAGAGTGGCACAATCTTTTACACGACCTCCTATGTTATCTGCATGCTCGTATGTATGATAATTAATATTAATCCGGCATTTGTTTTCTATAGTGTTGGTTCATTAATGTGATAAAGTGCAGCGTCTTTTAGAAATATTTGAATCTATAGGGAATGGTTGCATCAAAAGATTAAATATTTTAGAGTTTCAAGATAATATTTATTGTATGTATGACCTGTATCAGCAAACTAGGCATCAAAGAGGACTTAATCACTAAAGAAATGGTTGGTAGCATTACCTTCTTTTAAGTACTCTAACCACTGTGAGAAATGTCGCAAGCGAAACCTGCAAGCTAAACAAATAATGCCATCGAATATACATTCATATGTTGTTTTTTCATCAAGGTTGGCATAATTGAGTTACGAGAAATGATGAAACATTACTTAGATTTGAGAAGAAATTATCACATATGTGTTTTCAAGCGTATTTGTAAGCGTATTCAAGGCATAATTCAATAAAAACACGCTTAACATAAGTAATGTTATGTGATATCATATATTTTAAATATTGTCGTAAACCAAGTTATTATCAAGTAATAATCAATTGCTATACTAAAGGAATCTTGAACGTTAATGTCAAAATGCTGGTGTACTTTAAGTAGCCTTTGCTTTGCGACTTTATATTTTTGTTATTGTTTGCCACTTCGTTTCCTTGATTTTGTAGTAAAGGAACTTTACACGGATCTTTCGACATCCGGATCGTCAAGATTGTTGTTACTTTGATTAATAAAAAGTCTCTTTCTTAATTCCTTCATTAATCTGATCTGGGTCGATGTTTTTCGAAATGAGACAAACAAAATGCGACAAAAGAAATTCAAACAAAGTCAAGGACTAGTTGACACTAACAGCCTGAAACCTTTTAATTAATGTGAAATGTAATTAAATAGCACAACTTTATTAACGGATATATACCGTTCCTCTGCTTGACATAACGTATTGGGTTATAAATCAAATCGGTTTTAACATCAAAGTACTGGATGTAAGGCCTTTTTCCCCTGCATAGTGCATGGCGGTGGATCGATCTTGTCCTGGCTGATACAATCCATTTGGACAAAACGTACAACAATTGTTATACCACCAGCCTCCATGTCCATCCACAGCGCAGTTGCAATCACGACAGTTATCGGCGTCTTGGTTAAACGCACTAAACGAATTGCCGTCTGGTGTACCAAGCATATTGTCAAAGAGTGACCGACCTTTATTAAAAAAAAACACGAATGATAATAAAATTAGATAAAAATGTGTTGTGTGCAAACTTGTGTTTATTTTTCTTTAAATATTCTTTAAATGCTAATTTGCTAAATGCTATGTAACAAGATAAAGAGAGGTTATAAATGTTACAATAAAATCGCTTACATCCACTGAAACGTAAACGTGATCCGATGTGAAATACGTAAGAAGGTCTTGGTTGCAAGCTGAAATTGCCGTACACATCAAATCCCTTGCTCCCGTTAGAACGAACGATATCCAGACGGAATCGATTGACGCCTCGGGAAGCTATCTCGTGAATGTATTTAAGTCCTAAAATAATTGAAATTCAGCGCTAGTTTAAGTGCAATCTGTAAAGTTCCACCAACACAAGGTTTGCGTGGGTATGTCCATAGTTAGTTTTTCTCAAATGTAAAAGTACGAATACTTTCACTATGGTTGAATGCATTTGAATATTCTCGGCAAGCTTTAATAGTGATTTTTGATGACGTATTTTGTGTATTGGGTTTGAAAAAAACATGAGATTAAAAATATGTGAGCACTGTTTATAAAGCGGCAGTGTTTTCTACCTGCATCATAATGGGAAGCAAATGGTCAGGAGGTATATTACTCTTTAAACTAATCGGGATTCCTTAGGTGCGAGATCCCAATTTGAAACATGTGTTTCACATAGCAATTTATTTATGTCAATATATGATAAATGTCTGTTTGAAGTTATCTATGTTGTTATCTATGTTAACATTTAATACTTTTTAAAATATTCACAACCGACAATTTATAAATCCAAATGGAGAAATTATGCTCATTTTCAATTGGCGTGCTAGCTACTGTTTAACTGCTTTTCATATACAATTAACTTAATTTACTTACTATCTTTCTTCATAGTGTAATCGTAATACCCCTTACATACTTTCGTCATTAAGAAAATCATGAACTTTTATAGGAAGTATTTTATCTATATTCTGTTTTCAATGTTATATTACTTGATTTTTATTATGTTTTCCAATGTTAAGTCATATTGTGATTCTCCGATCTCTTTTCTAAAATTTTGCAAATGTCAAGAAATATTCAAATTAGTGTTTGTTTCTGTGACAATCTGTATGCTCATTTATCATTCAGATGATAATCAACCATATGAAAAAAAATAAGTATGTTTTGCAGATGTTCATAATAATTTAGATTCCTAAATTTAACTGTCTTCATCATTAAATTATGATATGTTTGTATTATTATACTATGTGTATCGTTATGTTTTATTATCTCTATGCTATGCTATGTAATTTGATGACATCATCTTTGTTCTAATTACCAAATAATTTCTATATTTGGTTTCGATAGGACTTACTGATCGGTAACTATATGTTGATCGCTTCTGTTTATTGTGTTTCATGTAAGGAATTATATGATAATTATTGTTATTTAAGGAATTTTTCTATTATTATTGTTTCTCATTCATAATGAGCTTCTCCGCTTTTGTCATGATTTTAAAACGTTTTGTTCCTGTACGTGTATGTATGTTTTTGTTTACTTGTGATTGTGTGTGTGGGATTGCGTGTGTGTGTTTTGTGTGTGTTTGTGTGTGTATGAATGCGCGTGTGCGTGCGGGCGTGTGTGTTTTTGTTGCATTTGCGATTGTTTTCTTTTGTTTATTTCTTGTGAAAATATGTTGTCCTTATGTGCCTCACATGGCGTATTGGATTGAAATGAACACCTATCTATCATATAATTAAATCATATAAACAAATTGCTTCATTTTACAGTTTTTTTTTTACATAATATGAATTGCTAAGCAGTAACCGTGACCAAGGGGAAAAACATATCGACCTGTAAAAATTCTAAAAATAACACATTCAACCACCGTAAAAATGTGCATACTTTTAGAGTAGAGAAAAGTGGACAATATCTTGTAAAACTATTATTAATGTTTCTCATTTTTTATTATTTACCAATCAATTTCAACCAATTTCAACCACGCCGGCTCTGCGATTTATTAACCTCTTAATAATGCGATTACCGGAAATAACCAAAAAGGTATATAACAAAAGCTATTATTTAACAGCGTTGTGTACAAAACTGCTATACATTTATACTCGCTCACAAATTGCATACTCACATTGGAATCGCTTATATGGCCTGTAAGCCGTGTAATCGTTTAAATATATCACCGTTTTGTATGCAATGCTTTTAAATAACCTAATATTAAGTTAGGTCTTGCGTTCCAAAGTTAATATTAATTCTGCATTGTTTTCTAATACTTCTGGCTTAAAATTCGCGCCGATTTATTACGTGAGCTTTTTAATATCGTTAAAGCCACACACCTTATTTAGCATAGTAAATTTAAGTATAAATAAGAAACATATTTTATCTATGCCTATTAGAATATATCTGGTGGTTACAAGGTAGAAATCCCTTTTTTTTGCGCTTAAACTTAAAAATAATCGCGTTTGTCGAAATGGACGTGTATGTCTAGAAATCCTACTTTCGGTTTTAAAAGCGGTATTGTTTGTAAAATAATAAATTACTTGCTAAATTGGCTATAGATTTAATTTTATCTATGCCAATTAGAATATATCTGGTGGTTACAAGGTATAAATCCGTCTTTTTTTGCTAAAAAAGGGATGGTCACACAAGTTTTATTAATACCTGTATCTACTTAAACTGGCAGTGTGTGAATGAAAAACAACAACACGCGTTTAATCATTTAAGTTAGGATTTTTATACTTTAATATATACGTTTATTTACAAATGCGAATGCTGTATACATCTTAAATTGTATCATAGAGTAACGAAATCGATGCCCAAACAAATAGTTAGAAAATACAAACTACAATTCATACAATATCGCATGGCATGATCAAGGAACGAGGGTTTTACTAAATCGACGACTATAGGAAGATATCATCGACACATTAATTGTCATATGTGGCGTGGTCTGAGAAAACTGGGCAAAATGCTTGTGCGTAAAGTGTCATCCCAGATTAGCCTGTGAAGTCAGCACAAGCTAATCAGGGACGACACGTTCCGCCTAAACTGGATTTTCGCTAAGAAGAGACATCCTTTAAACGAAAAATTCCATAAAAGCGGAAATTGTCGTCCCTGATTAGCCTGTGCGGACTGCACAGGCTAATCTGGGATGACAATTTACGCACAAGCATTTTGCCCAGTTTTCTNAATACTTCTGGCTTAAAATTCGCGCCGATTTATTACGTGAGCTTTTTAATATCGTTAAAGCCACACACCTTATTTAGCATAGTAAATTTAAGTATAAATAAGAAACATATTTTATCTATGCCTATTAGAATATATCTGGTGGTTACAAGGTAGAAATCCGTCTTTTTTGCGATTAAACTTAAAAATAATCGCGTTTGTCGAAATGGACGTGTATGTCTAGAAATCCTACTTTCGGTTTTAAAAGCGGTATCGTTTGAAAAATAATAAATTACTTGCTTAATTGGCTATAGATTTAATTTTATCTATGCCAATTAGAATATATCTGGTGGTTACAAGGTATAAATCCGTCTTTTTTTGCGCATTAAAACTTTAAAAAATCGCGTTTGTCGAAATAGACGTATAATATAGAAATCCTACTTTCGGTTTTAAAAGCGGTAATTCCCGGTTGAAAAATAATAAATTACTGGCTAACTAGGCTATAGATTTAATGAAAATGTTGCTCACTTTCAAATGGTGAACGCACAGAGTACTACGGAGGAACACGGAATAACAAGGGCGATGGCGGATATTCCTATAAATACGGGCAATTCGAAAATCGATTTACTATTTTCTTTGCTTCCGACGATGCAACATGGGCGATGAGATGACGACAGATGACGAGCGGATGCTGATGCTTCTACTACAAAAAGCTCTGGTTGAAAACAGTATCTTGATCGCTAATGCGAAGATATGAACAAAAAAAGAGAAATCTCGAAATAGAGTGAATACATCGGTGAATAGAATGAAAAGGAGAACCATCTTGGTCAGAAAATAGCTCGCAAGAAGACCAAACCTGGGTCAAAACGCGAAACTGATGGACGAACTGAAGAAAGAAGACGCCAATGGCTTCTTTCCTGCGCATGGGCTATCATATATACCAAGAGATTCCGATACGTGAGGACAGAATCAAGCCAAAGAAGTCAACGTCCAGGAAGTCTCTGGACAGCTGGCATTAAGTTGGTATTAACATTGCGGTACCTTACATCAGGGGAAAGCTGCAACGTTCTGATATAAGGCTTCCGGATCACACACAACTCCATCTTTAAGGTCGGAGATGTTATATTTGTAAAATTTGATGAGGAACTTATACATTGTCCCGAAACGCCAGGTGAGTGGACGGACATCGCCAAGCTGTTCGGAGACCAATGAAAGCTGCACAACTGTGTGGATAACTTGGACGGAAAGCACATCGCCATACAGTATCCTAATCGTGGTGGCTCCTTAAATTACAACTACACGAGTTACCATTCCATAATCATCATGACCTTGGTCGACGCCAAGTACAAGCTCATTTTGGAGGAAGAAGGCAGCAATGGATTAGGCGTTGATGCTCAAGTGCTCAGCAACAATATGCTGATGGAAACCATCGACTATGGAGTTTTGGCCCCACCTGATCCTGAACCTTTACCGAACGACGACAAGCCAATGCTGTTCCACATTACTGCGGATGACTCATTTACCTTCAAGAAGTTGCTCGTGAAACCTTTCTCTTAGAAAAACATTTCACATTCCGAGAGAGTCTTTAACTACCGACCGTCCAGAATTGTGGAACAACGAGTTCGGAATCGGTTGGTCCGTGTATAGCCGGGGCTATCCGTGTACCTGCCGTGTTGATCCGTAATAGTACGTACCACTGCCGGGACTGTCTAAAACAGTCCGTGTGGGCGCCGTGTTGATTGTGTTTTGCTGTCGGGTTTTTGTGTGTTGTTACGGGTTGGTCCTTGTAGATTCAGTGTTGTCACTGGGGTAATGGTCTTTGGAAGACAGTCGACGCTAAAAAATCCCAAAGTCCACGGATCGTCCTGGATCTGCCGTATCCATAAGTGCTTATATGAGACAGGGGCTTTATACACAATGATTCCGCGATATATTTTAACTGAAAAAGGAAATCCCATTTACGTAGAAGATTCATAATTTTACACTCGAATTATGGATTTTATTATCAATAAAGCTCTCTTCGTATACGTATATACAAGTTGAGTAACTTGAATGGCGGTGTATAGTTTAAAAAAAATCGTAAAATGCACAAAAAGAACATACATTATTTGACTGACGGCGGCTTTTAAATTTAAAAGCGAATTAGGCCATTATGCAATCATCATTCAATAAAGGTTATACTTTTTTTCCGATATCATTATGAAGAAAAGAATAATATACCAAAATTAGAACGCTCAAGATATTGTCATTTTATATTCCGTACAACTTGTGGTTATTTAATCGAATATAACATGCAACAAGTTTGTATTTTAGATGAAATGTTCTACACAGCTTGTGTGCATTTCGATGCTATTTCAGCAGTATGATGATACCTGATTCAGCGTTATAACAATAGTATGTGTATGTACATGTAAAATAAGTATGTAGCGTACAAAATCTGTAATCATTATGAAGTTTTTATGCTGCCAGAGAAGAAAACATAAAAAAATCACAGATGTTCGCCATCCATTTAAACGTCACAAAGTTTACAAACGGATGGTTTTTGGTGAGATAAAAAAACTGCTGATTCGATCTTGTTAACTGTTTGATTTTGTAACACGTAATGTTTCGAAACTACTAACGCCGATAACAATTGCTGCATAAACTTACCTAGCCAATGTTCTCCGGACACAAATCCAAATCCGTTTTCGTATTCACTAAAGTTGCGATAAAAATCCACAATGCCGTCGAAACGTCTTTGAAAAACCTAAACAAAAGTAATGTTTTATTTCAAGAGTAACTACAATACTAAAAGTGAAACAAGTAATGAGTACACTAATTATGATACAATAAATATCAATTGTATAATATATAAATAATGTTTATACATATACATGATATATGTACGGTATGTTAAAACTTAGACCAATACTGCCATCGATACTACCTCAAAATCAGCCGCTATGATTGTCACAATACACGGATATCGTTACAGAAGTTAATGGCGAGATAATAGTGTATTTATAATGATACTGATACTATCGTCTTTCTCCCTCCGTCCGTCTCCAACAAACAGTACACCTGTATCTTAAGGTGAGAGAATTTTGTGGTGAAAATGTATTTATAATTAAACCGATACTACCGAAAGGCCTTCTCAATCCGTTCACCGCGTCAACGTTATCCTGTATTAATTATTAGGAATTAGGTTCATGGAAAGAGTGGAGTGGTGAAATCGTATTTATTATTGAACTGATACTACCGTCTTCCCATCTACTTGTTTCCATGTCACCCTAAACCTGTATCACGGTGAGAGTGAGTGGATTGGTGATATTTTATTTATAATCAAACTGATACTACCGTCCATCCCCCTCCATCCGTCACCATGTCACAGTACACCTGTATCTTGGTGTGAGTGAGTGATGTTGTGATGGTGTAGACGCCACTTGAAAGCGTTGAGTCAATATTGTGCAGATCGAAGCAGTCACGTACTGTTAAAGAGTAGTTTTCATTTAAAATAAAATGGCATGCATATTATTGAAGTAAAAAATTATATTTGCATGTACTCGCCACTGACATCTTGAACGCGTGAACATTATGTTTTAAAATTATATAAATGTATACATTTTTACCTTAGTATAAACGTATTTATTCATTTCGTAATCATAACAATTCAATACATTGTTGCAAAGTATAAATTCATGGATTAGAAAAAGAGCGTAGAGCTTATATTTATTCTTTTCCACGGTGGAGTTGACTCATATATGTTTTGCATTTATGCGGCCACAAGAACATGGATTCGCTCACGTAAATGTTAGGATTGTGATTGGATCGGGTTCAGAGTTAAAACGGAATCATGGTAGTGTGGATATATGTCATACACACAAAATGGATAGTTGATTAAGAATGTACCGAGGCGTAGTGTCACAGAGGCCCCTACTAGGGTCGGGTCAACATCTATAGCAGCATCGTTCTACGAGTCAAATCGTTTAGTTGCTTCAATAAACTGCTGGACACGAAGAAATACTATAGTGTTTTCCTGATAGGTCAAATGTTCGTCACCATTTAGAAGGTTATTTACGGTTGTTGCGCATGGAAGATTAGCAAAACAATGTTTTCGTATGTGCTGATACCTTGGACAGTGAAGCAAGAAGTAAGACGGAGTTTCAATGGCACCACGTATGCAATCCGGTGGAGAGTAAGGTTTCTACGATGGAGATTGTAGTTCAAGGAGCTACAGCCAAGTCGCAGACGAGAATGATAGATTTGTACTCTTATATCACCAACGTTAAATATTGGACACGACTATGTTGGACATTAAGTGATTTTTCTCTTAAACTCAAGAAGTGAATTGGAGTTTCTGATGTCAAGATTGTCCCAGTGGCGGATGGTTGAAGGGAGGAAGGAAGTAGAATATAGTTGAGTATTTGCGTAAACTGGAGGTATGCCGTTTTGAGATCGGAGGTCATAGGCCTGGGATGTGCGAACAGGGATCAGGTTTCATAGATAGAAGGGTGCAATATTGTTCTGCATTTTGTATATTTGCATCATACTATGTTTCTTTCTTCGTTGGGAGAGTGATTCCCAGTTTCGTCTTTGAGAAGTAGGGCAATATTGCAATATGGTGTAGCACCTGTGGTCACGATCCTTGCGGCTTCTACTTGGACAGATTCAATGTCAGTTTTTAGAGCTACAGAACATTTGTCCCAAATGATCTCGCCATACTCAAGAAGTGGTCTTATAAAGGTGATGTACATCTTTTCAATATTTGACCCTGTCAGTGTATATTTCAGGCTTCGTAGTATACCGATTCTCTGCCAGGCTTTTTCAAGGATAAATGTTATGTGAGAAGACCTCTTGGCGTCCTCAGAAATGACCAAGCCTAGGTGTGTGTGTGAGTTTTGACTTGGGCAATCGAAGTTTGTTCCATTTAAAGTGGTGGATGAGTAGGTTTGATGCGTTTTCTCAAAAAGAGCATACATTCGGCTTTTTGAAGGATTAAATGAGACCAGCCATGATTTGGACCATGAGATTATGCGTCCTCTGTCTGGAGCCCACAAACCAAATATAATAGTGACAAAATAGAAAAAGTACAACGTAGAGCAGTCCGCTGGGTAAAAAACAACTACTCATTTTACAGCAGTGTTACCGGTATGCAGACTGAACTTGGCTGTCAAACTTTGAAGGACCGACGTGAACTCTCCCGACTGACCATTTTTTTACAAAATTCTGTATGGCTTGGTAGCCATTTCGCCGCCATCATATCTTGAGAGGCCTATGAGGATGACTCGTCATATGCACCCACTCTCATTCAGACACGTCCATACATCAGCCAACTACTTTAAATATTCCTTCTTCCCTTACACCGTAGTTCTTTGGAACAGCCTACCTGCCTCAGTTGTACAGCAGGCAGACCTACAGGGGTTTAAGCGTTGCCTTAGCCCCACTCTACTCCCCAGTCGTCCCTGAATGCACAAAACAGTGTTTTTAACAACTTTTAACCTATAAATATGTTTCGTCTTGTTCAACACTATCACATTTTTATCTTTACCTCACTTTCATGCTTTGAAGTCACCCTTTCAATGCTTTTAAACCTTTTATTCTTGCACTGACACGCGCACCTGCCAATAATACCCGCAAGGGGAGTTCTGGCAGTATTGAAAGATAGATGGATAGACAAGTCAAGATTTAAAGTGACAACAGATGCGGCTGGGTCTTCAACAATTATATATCAACTGGTGTCGTCGGCGAATAGACGAATGTTTGCCTGGATGTCTGTAACTTTGTTGTTGATGTAGAGTAGAAAGAGGAGTGAGCCAAGTATGGACCCCTGCGGGACACCAGCTACAACTGTAGCCCAACAGGAAGATGAGTTGCCAATGACGACACGCTGCTTTTGGTCTGATAAATAAGACCTGAACCAATTTATAAGGTAACCTTGAATGCCTGCTGCTGATAGTTTCTTGAGAAGCCCAGGATGCCACCCTCTGTCAAAGACTTTGGAAATATCACACAAAATGGATCGAATTTCTTTGCCTTCGTCAAGAGCTTTAAGGATATCGTGGTATTAAAAGGTCAGCTGACTGACCGTGGAATCACCTTTCATAAAACCTGACTGGAATTGTGTGATCAGATTGGAGATGAGATAGTTGTATAGATATGTATGGATACAGCGTTCCATGAGTTTTCTAAGACAACTAAGAAGGGACATTTGACAATAGTTAGAAGGCATTGAAGGGTCGGGCATTTTAAAAACGGGGCATACGTTAGCTTAATTCCATGACGATGGGAAAACTGACTTAGAAATGAGTGTTGTGAAGATGACAGAGAGCGGGACACAAAGTTCATGAAATACCTCTTTGATGAGATTCGTGTTTACCCTTACATATACCAATTAAAATAAATATACAATTCATATGTCTTTTTCTTTCTTATAACTGTTCTTGTAAAGAGCTTTATATAAAATATAACCTGTGCATTGATCTGGAACACATTTTTGAGTTTGCGTCGAATTGCCATGGCAATTTCTTCCCCCGTGTTCCGGCGCGGGGTTGTCGCAGGGTCGAGATCGTGTCTGGTTACAACGAGAATCGCATGAGGACCACGAGACCCACGGACCCCACATACCGTCCACTGGAAAGAGACGTGTAACAATTTAGTCATCTTTATCAAACCAACGTTTTTGAACTTAACAATACTGTTTCAAAGAGTAGAGTTGCTTAATGTAATGCCTGAATTATTATACAATTCCTGCCGAAAAAGGACATGCTGTAATTATTAAATAACTACGTGTTTTTATATTTAGTAAATTGTTCCTTGTTCTTATTTTACATTTTACAGTTTATTTCAATGAGATAGAATAAAAAATAAATGTGTTGAATTTGATAAATATATAATACCGCTGTTATGACAGTTTATGTTACAAAGGTCTGCAGCACAGCACTGGATGCAGTCGTGAACGTCGTACGAACGTGCATGTGACCCCAACATCTGACCACGCTTTCCAATGATGTCTAATCCAGAGCTCAGGTGTGTTCCACAGGTCTACCAAAATGCGATTTGTAATTCAGTACGCGATTGTTTCAGTAGTGCAAAATTGAGTGGCTTCTGTTCTAACCGCGTTTTTAGTAAGAAAAACACATATTGACGCTATATTTCGTCTGATGGTATTATATATTTCTCTAAAGAGTTGTATTTTGCGATGTAAATGTGTCGGCACTGCTTTGTACAACGTTAAACAAATTTATAAATTATATATTTTTCGAATATAAGCATTCCTTCCAAATCATTTTAAGAGTATTGCGTGACAATATCTTCTTAATACTGTAATTTTATAATTTAAAATATACAAAAAAAGATCTAACATACTTCTTGCAGCATACATTTCGATGCAAACACAGTTGTCCCAAACATGCCTTTGCCACTGACGCTACATATCTGTTGGAATATAGGAATAAACAACTGTATATATGTTTATTTCCATTATATAATATAATAAGAAATATAGGTTATAATATTAACATTACCAAAAATTAGATTTGAGACTTAATCGTACGTAAATATACCTTTAACATTTACAAGCACCTACTTGATGAAATTATTTGGATGAAAAAAAAACTATTGAATATTATTATGAAAGGGTATTCACTTCTCCTGGGCGACATATATCGATGTGATGGCACCGACCTTCGGGGACTCCGTCTATACAGTTGTAACATACCGGCCCTCGAGAATCAGGATAACCTTAAATATTGAAGATGAAAGCCCAAACGAATTTTAGGCTTTACAACTAAAGGCATTTTATTCATCCGCAACATTTAAAAACCCAAACAACAAGAGATGTGTTTGTCAGAAACACAATGCCCCCTACTGCGCCGCTTTGATTGTTTTTAACCTTTGGCCTTGAAGGATGATCTTGACCTTGACATTTAACCACTCAAAATGTGCAGCTCTATAAGATACACATGCATGCCAAATATGAAGTTGCTATGATCAATATTGCAAAAGTTAAGACCAATTTTCGAAACCTTAAGACAAGTGTGACGGAATTTCAGAATGACAGACAGACAGACGGACGGACAGACGGACAGACGGACAGTGCGATCACTATATGCCACCCTACCAGGGGCATAAAAACAACACAAATACGATTATAATTAAGAAACATATAACATAAACACACTTTAAGAACTCAAACAAAACGGAGGGCATACCAGGCTCGCCACAACCTTCATCGTTACAAAGATCTTTACTGCAGCATTGTGAGCAGCGGCTTGTTGGAGAGGTTGATGTTACGTTTCTGCAAACCTGTACACGTTAACATGTTAATATTAGTATAAGTACACTGAACTCAAACGCAAGTTGTTTAAATGTTATATGATAACATTTTGTCACATGATATCGTCAGGAAAACGTTGGGTAAAAGTAGTATATGAGTGTACTAAAATATTAATTAAACTCTATTTTAGTGGCCGTTCTCTTCTGTTTATTGAAACATAACAATTCTCTCAACAATTGAAGTTTGACAACAACATACCAAGTACGATATCATTCATATATCTACATGCATACGTTATGCACTTTGGGTTTGATTAATAACATGCAATTTATTTTAAAAAGTCGATGATATGTTTGTCTGCTACGTGTATACATGTTGGGTGTCTAGTACTATGTATAATATATTCACTGCCGTATTTGTTATGTGTTTACTATGAAATTGAACGCATCTAGTCATTTGAGATTTGTGTTTTTATGTTGATTGGAGTGTAAATATAGACAAAAGTAATGTATGGTAATACAGTCCACAAGAGTCAGGTTAATGTTGTTGAATTATACCCACTTGATCTCGCATACAGCCAAGAGCGTAGCCTTCTTCCCCAAACAAATTAACTCTTCTTTCAAGGAAACACACCTAAAAATATTTATTTTTTTAGATCTACGACTAATAATTAAAAACAAATATTCAATATTTTGGTTCGAATGGACATGGTGTATTCCATAATATATTTGGTTGTGGTTAACAAAGCATATGATTAAGGGAATTTAACAACAAAAGTACTATACAAGGTGGAGGGCGATTTAAAAATAAATCTTCAATCCAGATTGTAAAACTTTCATTATGCTAATAGTTAAAGCAGATAAAACATGTTTATAGAACGAACAATACTTCACCCATTGTGTGATCAAAATCATAAAACTATGAGTTTTCTTAGTTTGAGCACTCTATGCACGTGTACATGTTCACGACACACTTCTAATATATATTTTTGTTACCACTGTTTTAGTCCTACTTCTAACGAAGTAACACAACGCATATGTTTAATGCGCGTTGTATGACGCCATTGTCGTGAGTTCCACATTTCTATCATTTAATAACAATTATAATACGCATTCGATTAATACTTAAATGACATTGTATATAAAATAATAAGTTTACACGGTTAAGTGCCGACGAGTACTTATATGATATAATTAATCAATCGCCATATAAATACAGATAATAAACGTTATTTCGATCGTTTTACCGTCAACAATCAAAGTGTTATGAACTATTTGAGACAAAAAAGTTTCAGAAAAGTATGTACCGGTATGTGAAATGACCATTTTCCCACAATTAGATGCGATAAGATGTTGAGGTCATTTGGAACATTGATTATTACGAAGAAAACACGTGATTAATGCGTTAAATGTTTGGCGAAACTAGGACAGGTGACTTTGTTGATAAGATGGTTCGTCCTTAAATGTTTAATAATTTCTACAATGGTAATCTAAATTGTATTTAGTAAAAAGAACCGAATGAACTGATTGGCTACATAAATTAATTCACTAATTCTGCATCTCATCGGAACTGACGCAACCGCGTGTAATTAAGAAAATGGTTTCATGTCCAATGGATTGAGTTTAAAATGTTTGTTTTTTTAAATGCTTTGCAAGACCTATTTCCATTTAATTTTAATATTACACGGGGTCTGGCGATACTCCCATATTTTTCTCTTTAGGATTTAATTTAAGGCAAGCAACCCTTAGCCTTAGCATCATATTAAATACATACACTACATCAAACATAATAACAATTAAGGTAAAAACTCAACCTCTTTTTAAACATTCAACTAGCGTGATATTATTTGTATTACATACGCTCACTCACTTTTTTGTTTAGTTTGGACATGTTATTTTGTAGTTCATTTGATGATATCAATTATAAAACAAACGAGTTTGGGATTTTTCTCTATGCGGTACAATGACGACATTATATACCGACAAAAGTATTGCGATTTAAATTTTACCCCGGTTTGTTATTAAATAGAATCTTAGTTCATTTTAACTACAGTTCAACCAAACAAACAAACAAATGACGGAGGCAAGACCGATTCATGAACACAAGTTGGCCGGACAATGTTAAGCCCTAAATGCTTACGTCATTATCTGGGCAGGTCATAACCGTGGTGCAATGGCGAGGCTGCACAACGTTGTCGCATGTTAAACATGTCAGGGCTTCAACTGGTAAAATATTTTGTTTTATCGTTTTTAAACGTTTTTACATTTTCACAATGCATATGCAATAAAACTTCAACGTGGATTTTACTATAATAATAAAATAAAATCATACACATTCCATTTAATCTTGATTAAATCGTTATATAAATAACTGTAAAATGACACAGTAACATACTTAGCATCAGATCGTTTTCCAAAATTTAAAAGTGTTTACCTTTATGGACAGGAAATGTCCACAGAACGGCTATAAAAAGTAGCAATCGCATAGTGCCTGCAATCGTAAGAATATTTTTTTTTTTTATAAATAACTGCATGTTATATAAAACATTTGATACTAGATATAAGATTGACATTAATGTTTTTAAAATTAATAAAATTGTTTGGCACTTTATGTATTTGAAATCATCATGACCGAAACTTACTGCTTTTTAGTGTCCACATTTGTTATCTGAATTGAATTTTCTCCAATACCTAATTAATAAGGACAGTCACGCTGATAAGGTATGTTTAAAGAGCCATCGTCATATAGTTTCATGTCATTCCATTCAGAATATTGGCTGATATTGTCACAAAGATGTTCTTAAAAAATGTGCTTGCTTATGAGACACAAGCACACACGCACGCACGCACGCCAAAGCCAATTGAAAATGGACCAAAGATATTGTCCGTATCTCTGTTCTTCATTTCTTCATAGTAATAACTGTCGCTACAAAAGTAAACATGTTATTACCTCCCTAATGTACATGGTCTGATCCCCGTGAAAGGAAATATGAGTCTTTCAACTCTTTATCGCTCTATTTAAAACGATCTCTTTCATCGTCATCTTTATATCCTACTAACCAATAAAGGTTACAATGTCTTAAGAACCAGTCATTCTAAGTTCTTTCTTTGAAATAGCAAAGAGTCATTTATCTACGGCATGTGGCACAAATGATTGATGTGTAGATATTTCTTACAGACATGTTGCACAGATAATCAAGTATGTCGATACTTCTCAGTCAAATGAAAGTGTGTAAATCTTTGGCACGAAATATAACCGACATTCTTGAATGGAAATACTTATCATGTACGACACATAACTCAATGCTCACGTAATTTGAATTCTTCTATACTTATTTGCGACAAAATTCCCGAAATGCGTTTGTGTGATCTGTAGCCTTGTATGTGCATTTTATACTAGCTTCCGAAAAAAAACAAGTACTCACTCGTGTGCAATGCTTCTATTGGACAAAGAACACACTAATTCCTTTCGCTTATTGCCTCTATATTGTTCGATTATTCATACATAGGAATGTTCTTTCCGTGCGAGATTGAACCTCTTTAACATCTAAATGTGTCGTGCTACGACGACATTGTGGCACGGCCTGTACATGTCTTTAAGTCGAAGATAAATATTGTAAGGCCCTAGAATATGCACTACCTTGTTTATTATTCATAAATTAAACAAATAGTTATTGTTTAAAGTAAAATTCATTCATCTATCACATTCTCCGAATAACAAGAGGATGGTCGAAGTGTTTAAGTGTCATATTAACTGATAATAATCATTGACATTTGTGTTATGTAATGATGATGAACATAACTTGATTTCTTAAACTAATTGTCAATGTCCGAACTGCAATGATGTTCGGCCAACCGTCATCTTGGAATAATTCTATCGGTTGAATTCATATCACCGTGATTTAGCATTGCATAGTTGTCATAATACGACTGAAAGTTACTTATAGACACTCTTCTGTATATTGTGTATTGTTTATATGTGATGGTATTTGCGTTCATTTCGTCATTCAAAAAACTGTTTTTGTGGCATCATTTTGAATATTGTTTCCCCGGAATATCCCCCCACCCTGTCATAATTGCAAATTTGTTTAGGGTAAAGAAAAGTATATTGGTTTATTGTTCATGACAGAATCTTTTGTTATCTATATATTCTCTCAAACTGGTATTGTTATTTAATATATAATATCCACAGAGAACTATGTCTAGGATTTAGGATTCCTAAATATATTTGATTGGTTGTTGTAATCCTTATACATTTTAAATGGCTTAGCCAATAACTAAGTCATTTTCCTTGGTTGTTGCGCAGAATCATAAATCCTAAGTGCTTATACCGCTAATAACGAACCTTTGGTATATATTATCTATTTATTATCTCTTACGATCTCTTCATCTTCATCCCTTTAGATTAGTAAATTTACATATTCTGTTTTTATCTGCGCGATAACTATGGCTTCATTCACTATTTCTAAGATACTAAGCTTACAACAATGTCCAGTGTTAATCAACGCAGACGATCAAACTTGTAGTTATTTAGTTTGACAAAAATGTAGGTTCATTATGAACTCTAGACAATTTTATCGGCAGATATGCAAAGTATAATACCGCTGAATCGCTGAATAATGTTGTCTTTGTTTATCAAAGAACCGGTCACTATGAAATGATTAAATATTGATTTTGACACATTGAAACTGTGTGTTTTTTTTAATTATTGGATGTTCAAATTCTGACACGGACATAAGAGAAGATGAATGAACATACCATTTACAATATTATTTGGCAAACTGATAGTCTGTGCTTGGTTCGTCACGTGTATGTTTGAAGTCACGTATGCTCGTCTTCTCATCTTGCATTCTCTTACACAGTTTTCGTTGGGGATGTCGGAATACGTTTTTAGTAACACATATCAAATCAGTTCTATGTTGAAAATATAAAACTAGAACATGGACTCTTTCGTAGTTTAAATGAAAACACAATGCGTATAAGGATTGTTTTATCAAATGAGTACATTTAATGACTCTGACTCGAAACACGTCCTTATTCACAACACAAAAGGCACCATATTGAATAGTTTTAAATTAACATGCATGTTTGTTTAAATACGTGGAATTCCTATACCAAGAATAGGAAAGTGTTATTTTGTCATGTGCACAAACCGAACGAGAAAGTCCCATTTGAAAATGTATTTTATTATCCCCACGCTTTTTGAAAAAGGTGGGGATATTGTGGTTATCATCGCCGTCCGTCCGTCCGTCTGTCCATCCGTCTTGGCCACTATCTCCTCCTACACTATTAGCACTAGAACCTTGAAACTTACACATATGGTAGATATGAGCATATGTGCGACCCTGCACTATTTGGAATTTTGATCTGACCCCTGGGTCAAAAGTTATGGGGGTTGGGGTGGGGCCGGGTCAGAGATTTCACTCATTTTTTTTAGGTTATTTTACATCATTTTCTTCATTTCTACACCGATTCACTTCAAATTGATACTGGACCTCTCTTATGACAATACGGTAAATCTCAACCATGCATGGCCCCATTCCCAACCCTGGGGCACCCCACCAACATAGGCCACACCCACCCAAAATTGCCTTTTACTATAATTTCTTCATTTCTACAACGATTCACTTCAAATTGATACTGAACTTCTCTTATGACAATACGGTCAATCTCAAATATGCATGGCCCCATAACCAACCCTCGGGCGCCCTGCCCACATAGGTCCCACCCACCCAAAATAGCCTTTTACTATAACTTCTTCATTTCTACACCAATTCAGTTCTAATTGATACTGAACTTCTCTTATTACAATACGGTAAATCTCAACTATGCATTGCCCCATTACCAACCCTGGGGCACACCTAGGTCAAACATTCGGCGTGGGCCTCTGCCGCGCCATTTCTAGTTAACATTGTATCTATATTCTTATCATTTTCGTAGAATAGTACATGCATTATAAGTGGTAAAATTGCATAACGGATCTGCTATGTTAAAAGGCGGACATACACCATTTTTTTTATGCTTTGGAATGATATGCAATTAACGAATTAAAAAGGAAATATTTCATAATAAAATATGTTTTCGGTCATAAAAACGCTGTAACATAATAGAAAGTGGGGACGTCAAAATTGCGACAAATATGTGCATAAAGTATAGACCCATCATATAAATTTAATATGTTCAATATTTGATTGATAACCATGTCATTTTAAATATGCATGTTATCTCCATAGCTTCTACATATATAATACATAAATAAACTGAAGTTTAGGGTGTATGCTCTTCTTCGAATGTTTAATCTTGCAAAAGCAATTCTACATATGTTTTGCCAACAGTACTTTCATTTCGACCGACTGTAATTTATTTTCCGTTTTTAAACAAGTGCATTTAGCATACTAAGTCTAATAGACATCCGATACGTCCGCCACTAGGACATACAAATGTGCAATATTCGATTCACGCATCACGTTTTAGCATTCATGTTTTCATTTCTGCATAGGTACATTTGATGATCGTCGTGTTAGACGCGCGTTTGGTCTGTGATTCATTTTTGGGTAGGTGTGAGTTTCGGTTAGCCCTCAAACCGGGTTTAACACCTTGATTTGCATTGGCAAAGACTACGATACCAGTTTAAATAAGTTTACGTTTATTGCTTGTATTCTTTTTTTTTTAAAGTAGAGAAAAATAACAAGAATTTATCTTCTGATATAGTTTCTGGAGTTTCGTTCTTTTCTCTTTTCAATCATTGTAGCTACATTCAATCATCTTTTCTAAATAAACTCAATAAGCCTGATGTGTGTCGTAATAGTTTGTGGAACTTAGTCGTGGTTTCAAATTTAACGTCAAGAAAAGTTATTATATACGTCGTTTCAATGGGACTCGAACACCATAGACATACACTTCAATAAGATATAAAAACTGTATTATGCATCGGATTATCAAACTGTTTGCAGTGTCATGCCTTAGAAAATGTTGTGTCTGGCTTTCATTTAGCCCAGTTTTCCTGACCGGTGTATTTATTTGTCATGTTTTATATATTGAAGATCTTTAAACATGTATTGTAAAGTGAGTATGTTAGTTGAGTTAGCATTTAGGTACCAATTCTTGAAGAAGATAAATATGTTTTACAAAAACAGGAATGTTTCTCTAATGTACATTTTACAAAAGGACGCTTCGGAAACGTCATAGCATTAATGTTCTTATTTTTTATAATTGCCATTACACATCCACTTATAGATTGCGACTTCAAACGAGGACAAGAAATCCTCAGAAGCAGAAGAAGCAGCAGCGCTATCGTCATCATCAGCAGCTGAATCGACATTATCATCATCATCATCACCATCACCATCATCATCATCATCATCATCATCATCATCATCATCATCATCATCATCACCACCATCATCATCATCATAATCATCATCATAATTATCATTATTATCATCATCATCATAACCATCATCATCGTCATCATCATTATCGTCATAGTCAGTACCATCGTCTTCGTGAGCAGCAGCATTACCATCAGCATGATCATCAACAAAATGAACGACCTCAATAGTATTATCATCGTCAACATCATTGTCATCGTCATAAAAAACATCACCATCATCAACATGTTCATTACACATTCTTAAAGATCATCATTATTCTGATCCTTATCGGCATCAAATTCAAACGAGGATACTATAAGCTTGAAACTTATCAGATACCAACATGATTAAGATATAGTATTCACGTATGGGTCTACTGTCTTGTTTTTTACACGATATTGGAAAATAAGATTGTTCAACCACTCGAATATCTCCATATGCAATTGAATCCAGGTCTTCAATTGCGTATGTCAACCTTCCATCTGTTATTTAAGATCAGTATTAAATCATACTGGACCTTTTAAAGATTCAGAGTGGCCTAAATCTCATTTGTATTTTCCAAACATTGCTCTTACCTTTTTCTACCACAAATGTCATAAGACATAAATTTATATAAGTCACAGTAAAATTGGATTACTTGTATATGAATTTTATATTATTCAAACAATTCTGTTAAAAAACTCAATGCTTCTAATTCACTTCTTTATTGATTGACCGGGCCTATTTATGGCTTAAACTTGGTTGAAATTAGTGATCTTAGTAACAACTTCTGTTCTGTTGTAAAGCAATGTTTTTGTATATATTTGTTTCCAAAACTAAAGCACGTTCATCTCAAAGGTAATTACCTAAACTTTATGGTTGCACATACAACCATATTTCATTCAATTGTTTAAGTAATGATTTGTTGATTTGTCCATCAACTGCATGTATAATATGCATCGCGAGTTATTCAACCATCAATCCAAAATGAGGTTCATTGATTTGTATATGAACAATTTCATTGGATTTAAACAATGCATATCTCATATGCAATTCTTACACTTACTAAATCTATCAGAATCGCATTTTTACTTTAAGCAAAGTATTATTTCATTACGCGAAAACGAAACATTGAAAGTGGATCTGACACAAAATACAATTGCGTGTTCGCGTGACAACCATGACGTTCTCGAGTTTATCAAGGAACATACATATCCATCATCATAACTACTTACGGTTGAAATATCGTCGTGTTATTACATTCACAACATTTCGGATCCCTTGCAAATGCAGTCATCGCAACCAAGCATGACCTGATATACCAAATGTCATTCCTTGAACAGTTCTGCGCTTCAAAAAATATTTGTCAATTACATTATTGGTTACGTTATGTGTTGTCGGTAACATCATCGTTGCAGCTTTAATTCGTCGTTTTAAATGGAAGACACACTATTGGTACAACACTGATCACGGAAAAGATATATCATATCGCGGTTTTGAATAGCTTGGCAAAAATCGAAGGACAATCTAATGTTTAAGTATGACATATGAAGAAGCCGCGCTTGAATTTGTTTTACAATCACTGAAGCCGAAACTCATATAATTGGAATATATTCTGTTTATACATGACCCCATTCTGGAGGGACTACGTCTTTGAATCGTACACACGGAAACAATAAATGAGAGGCGAAACGTAGTGTTTGTTCTTTCAAATGGGTCCGGACATATGTCGAATGAATAATCAAATCATAGAGGAAAACGGATGTCTTGGCGATGTTCTACGATTCCGACTCATTGCAAGAACTTCCGGGAAATGTGCAGGTCTTGTGACAGAATGGGTTACTCGATGACATTATCAGGGAAATACAGGCATTGACACTAAACTGAGTGTCATGGACAAAACGAAATTATAAAGTCAATCACGGTCGTAACATTAAATGTTAATTCGCTGATTAGACTTGTGGTATTAGACTTACAGGATGGTCACGTGCGTTTTATTATCAAGACATACTACATAAAACTACAAGAACTAGCAGTGTGTGATTGAAAAACAACAACACGCGTATAATCATTTAATTTAAGATTTTTATACTTTAATATATACGTTTATTTACAAATGCGTATGCTGTATACATCTTAAATTGTATCCAAAAGTAACGAAATCGATACCCAAACAAATAGTTCGAAAATACAAACTACAGTTCATACTTCATCGCATGGCATGATCAAGGAACAAGGATTTTACTAAATTGACGACTATAGGAAGATATGAACGACAAATTAAATGTCCCATTTCAATTTAACCAGGAGTATGACGACATAATGCACACTTATGAGGATATATCGCTCATCAAGTTAATAATGTATCTAATACAATCTATAACATGTTTCAATATGCTTTTCACAAATAATTGCCGGGTATAGTCACTTCGTTATGAAAGGAACACGCATAGATACATCACTGTGAAGGAAATTATACAAATGAAGATAGGCGGTAATATTGCCAAAGCCTGAAGTTTGCAACACGTTATACGATCTGACAATTGTAAATGTGGTGCAACACTGTTTAATAACTCTATAACTGTATAATTCAATTTTTAAACGAATGTTTTTTTTATAGATTACGGTTAAAATTTACATTTTTATGGTGACCATGTTCAATATGAATATGAGTTTAACTAGAAATGGCGCGGCCTCGGCCGACGCGTATCCCCACGCAGCATGTTGTTAGTAATGTATTTGTTTTATTAATTATTATATCACTTTGGATTATATTAATTGGCAGGTAAAGATGATTTTCACAAGGGAAATAATTTTATATTACTTCCCTTGTGAAAATGATCTGTACCTTCCCAATGATAAATATAAATTATCTCCCGTTAAAGCTTGTAACTTTCCTTTACTTTGTTTTTTAACTTTGACCTTGAAGGATGACCTTGACCTTGACCCTTCACCACTAAAAATGTGCAGCTCCATGAGATACACATGCATGCCAAAGATCAAGTTGCTATCTTCAATATTGCAAAAGTTATGACCAATGTAAAAGTTTTTGGACGGACGGACGGACAGACAGACAAACGGACGGACAGACAGTTTAAATGCTATATGCCACCCTTCCGGGGGCATAAATATATGACAATGAATGACATTGTTATGACGCGGACAAGCTCATTTATGGCCATATTTGACTTTTGAACTCCAAGTGTGACCTTGACCTTGGAGATATCGACGTAATTATTTCGCGTGACACACCGTCCAATGATGGGGAACAAATGTGCCAAATGATTTTAAAATCCCACAATGAACGACATAGTTATGGCCCGGACAAGATCATTTATGGCCATTTTTGGGTGGGCGTGGTCTATGTGGGCGGGGCGCCCCAGGGTTGGTAATGGGGCCATGCATAGTTGAGATTGACCGTATTGTCATAAGAGATGTTCAGTATCAATTTGAAGTAAATCGGTGTAGAAATGAAGAAGTTAATGTAAAATAACC
>VMBQ01000180.1:589744-605927 GCA_007657795.1 Dreissena rostriformis
AACATGCACATGCTTTGCATGCGAATAGTAAAATATTAATACCCATCAGACGTCAAGCCTAAACTCAAAATCATACAATTGCAAATTTCAACTACACAATTCAAAAGCACAAGCCCAAGAACGCCACGGCCCGAACAACCGCCCCAGGACGCCCCATATGCTCATCCACCACGCCAATTTGCGAAAAGTGCACAAAGTGAAGCATTAGTTTTGGTAAAAGCAGCTGCGATAATTGCAAGATTTATCCATTACCACCAATTAAGAGGAGTGCACATGACTTCACGTACACCCCAAACAATAATCGGTAGTAACGAACGATTCAGGTTTAACCGCGAGCGGGATACGCAACCCTACTGCTCATTTTTCATTTTTCTTTTAATGGCAGGGGGACGTATGAGGACCCATAGCTCAAGACCGGTGTCTAGGTGCCTTCATCACCTCCTGAAACCTCTAATTTTAGAGAAATCTACAAATAATCAGCAGTTACTATATCGTAAACGTTAAGTATTCTTTTTATAAAACCATAAAAATCCCATTGTAAAATGTCCGGAACCAATGCCCCTTTCTATCTCAAGTCATCCGCCTGCTCTCATAAAACTCACTGAAACACATAAAACATAATATTAACCTCAAAACAAACAGAGCATAAATAAATAAAACGATTTAAATCACGTATTCGCTCTACCCTGCTTGCCTGTCGAATGACCAAACCTACAAATATGTGCACGAGGAAATCTTGATTTCCGCACCAATGGACATGTATCACCTTCAAAAACCTGTATAACCAGTTTATTCATTCACACAACGATAATAAATACATTTATGTTTTATATTCCATTACATTTTATGACAAACATAAATAATTTATCATCTAACCATTTAGAATAAAAACAAACACTTTTGTTTAGGTGTCATGACAAGCAGGGTATTTTATCGACAGAAAAAGAACGGGGCAAAGTACAACGCACAACTAACAACTTACAACACCAAGTACCATATATATGTACAAACCCAAACGAGAAAAAACTATTTTTTGTGTTTCGTTCTAATGTCTCACGTACCGATCCATAGCGCCAGCAGTCTTCCACCGCCCATGCTTTTCTAACAATCTATCAGACACACCTCTATTTGCAGCAGCAGTTGCTTCCCCTGACCGAAATGAATGCAACTCGTAAACATAAGGTTTAAACCAAGTTCACTTAGCCTGTGGTGCAAAATCCCTCGTGCTCTATTGTAACTCATCTGCATTGAGCCAACAAAAATGTCTTTATTCATTTTCTTACAATGTTTTATGTTCCTAAACAAAAAATCAATTGCAATATCAAGATAAGTTGCTACCAAGATATATTTTTTCAAGTAGACGACATACATCTGCACTTGTTTTACAATTTGTCACCTGTTCGCCCTTGCACAATTGAACCGTTTTACTCTTGAAAATCAAACAAAGAATCAAAGCCTCCAAAGTGGTGAACAATCTCTCCCACATCCTCTAGTCACTAAGTACCTCCGAACAGGCGGCCCCGAATTGGCCCTTATCAATCCATCCTCAGCAAACACAACCAGACTATAATCACAAGGACCACATAATTCCACAACCCTATGAGCCCACGAAATGCCACACACAATCGCGTCTACCCCTGAGGCAGACGGACACAAAACCCCCAAGGGCAGCCAAAAACAGACCGACACGACAACCCGCAGAGGGCAAAGGACCAAAGTCGCACCGCACACCACGCATCACATGCCCTAAAACAAGCACCACACTGTCTGTACGTGCTATCCGACCCCGACGGTTTGACCAGATACCACAGAACCTCCCGCAAATCCGACGGAAGACACCCTTCGCCGATCCAACGGCCCACCCCAACGGCACCCGCCAAATGCACAAACCATTTCCAACAAAAACACACACCAACATAATAAATTGAATTTCTGTAACAAAACAGTTCCCTTGCTTTCTTTTTTGCAAGTTTTCTCCAATTTACAATTAACATTCACCTGACCATCTTTTTTGCAGGTATTATAATTTTAAAATTGTTATCTTTAACCCTTGCCATCTTTTTTGCAAGTACTATCATTTGCTTTCTTTTTTGCAAATATTCCATTCCTCGTGTACTGTACACGACTTCGTAAGCACCAGGTGCAAACGGACATTCACCAACATGGTTTCTATACATTCTTTATGGCCATACACAAACAATATCCATCGAATCATTTGTCCAAATGTACACACGTTCAAAATCCCAACTATACCAGCAAATATTCCATTCCTCGAGTACTGTACACGACTTCGTAAGCACCAGGTGTAAACGGACATTCACCAACATGGTTTCTATATATTCTTTATGGCCATACAAAAACAATATCCATTGAATAATTTGTACAAATATAAACACGTGAAAAATTCCAACTATACCATAAGTATAGCAACACTGTCGAAACATTCATATCACCAATTCGCATATGGACGACATATAGTATAGTTAAATTCGAATAGTAAGAACTTTACTTGAAAAAAGTCTTTAACTAAAAACAGAGTGGTTATTACTAATAAAAATATTCTGCCCTTTGTCACACACAATAATATCATTCACAAAATCTTTTTGTAAACCGACGGCCTCCAATTAGAATGGCCAAAATGCTGCACTAGACCATCTGGGTAGCACCTAGAATGTGCATAATTGTTTTTCCTACAAGATAAATTGGGGCACCAACCAATTCAAATCGGCACGCCAAAAACTGGGTAAAGCAATCAACTGCTTCCATTTCAAAATCAAAGAATTTTGAATTATATCTCAAAAGTATTTTTATTATAAAAAGTAGCAAAGCGATAAATCGAAAACGGACCTTAGCTACCATTTAAATACTCAAAGAAATCTCGTTAGATTTCCCATTCATCTGTATTGTTTATTTTATTTATACTGTTGGCAATGGAGTTTAATTTTCTGGGAACCCATTTCTAGTCCTATATTCATTTTCAAAAAAAAAAATACTAAAAATGCTAAGAGCTTTAACATGTTACTCAAGATTAGAACTTCCTACCTTCACCACCTGCACACATGATTGAGAGTCAGAAAACCACTTAGCAGTTTTCCCCTTAAATATTCCCATAGCCACGTGAAGCTAGAACTACTGCTTTAATTTCTCTATAAGAAGAACTTGTATTGCAATCGTCATTTGACCATATATCGTGAAAAATGAAACCTGGCCTATCAACAATATAAACCACAGAGACAAACTTACTCGCATCACTGTAAACTTTCAAAACTTCGACACATGTAGTTTTACTAAGATGTCTTGATTGTATGCCATCTATGTGATCTAACCAAAATCTTAATTCGGAAATACATAAGCTTTCTTGTTCAAGGGCTATAACTCTATCCCATGACTGTCTAGAAACGATTTCAGAACAAAGATATCTAGTCATTAACCTTGTAAGATTATCTATAACAGGCATCATAGAAACAATTTCCCCGTACATCTAGCTAAATCCCTTTAAAAAAAAAAAACATTGGCATGGAAGAAAATACCTCTAAAAGAGTAGTTTTCAAATCAGTTATTCTCCTTTTGGGAATTTCAATAGAAAACATTTGGCTATCCCAGATTAATCCTACCCATTCTTGCCTTCCAGTCTTCGATTTTTTATGTCCCCCAGTCTATACTGGGGGACATATTGTTTTTGCCCTGTCTGTTTGTTTGTTGGTTTGTTGGTTTGTTTGCACAAACTTTAACATTGGCCATTACTTTTACAATATTGAAGATAGCAACTTGATATTAAGCATGCATGTGTATCTCATGGAGCTGCACATTTTGAGTGGTGAAAGGTCAAGGTCAAGGTCATCCTTCAAGGTTAAAGGTCATTTATATGGGTCAAAAATCGCTCAAAAGGGGACATAGTGTTTTACAAACACATCTTGTTTTTTTGTTGTTTTTTTTCCAAATATATTTATTAATAAATCGTAAATCTAAAATCAAACTGTTCTTACCGTCTTCATTAACGGCTACACTTGATGGACTAACAACACGAGGGATGTCTTTTTATTCTTCAATAAAGCCATAATTTAACATATCCTGCACAAGCTCGTTTACAAAATTTATATGCTTAAAAGCTGATTGGTTATTTCCAGATACAAATTTTAAGTTTAAAAATGGTTATTTGTAACCGACGACAATACAGTCAATTATATCAGGATTGGCATCGATGTTTTTTCCAAAAAAGTACATGTCGCTTGAAACTACCTTTAACAAGAGAAGAACGTGATGACTGATACTTTTCTTCACAATGTGTGTCTTCTAAATAAACCAAACACTTCAAACAAATCTTCCATATCCCCCGAGGGCCTACCTTCTTGACCGCTACCACGTGGTGTGTCCATTTACTGTGTCAGCCATGTTCCCGCCAGAGAAGCGATCTCCCCTGTCGTCCTGTCTGTCCATATTAACAAATTGCCAATACGGCACAAAAATAAATCAAATTTCACAATTAAATGTGGTTGAGAACATAAATGAAACGATTTAAATCACGTATTTGCTCTACCCTGCTTGCCTGTCGAATGACCAAACCTACAAATATGTGCACGAGCAAATCTTGATTTCCGCAACAATGGACATGTATCACCTTCAAAAACCTGTATAACCAGTTTATTCATTCACACAACGATAATAAATACATGTAAGAAAATTAAGTAGACATATCCTTTTACAAAACAACCAAGTGTTGAACAGGCTTGCCTACTGCAGTATTGAACGTTAGGGTGTCGTACTGAACATATGTTGTGTATAATCCGGTGACACGTGCTCACAAAAATACAATGGACACGGATTGTGAGTGCGTTGAGCTTGTGTTACAAGCAGAATTGCAAACGGATCATACCCTAAGGATATCTTATAGATGGATAATTGTTATTAAAATCGGACTCGAATCATATATGTACTTGGAAGTTGAAAAGCTTAAATGGGTATCCAATTCTACATGAAGTAAGTATTTGTAATGTTCGCTATGTTAAAGTGATATGGTATTAATTTATTTACGCATGTAAAATCACTAACACATGATAAGGTACGCCTTTATTTCTGCAAATATGTTTAATGAATATTGCTTAAGTGGAGATGTGTTGCTAACATCCATTTTGCCAAATCGAAATTTGTGACGTTAAAGGGACTGACAACCACGAATGACGAAAAAATAAACGTTCTAGAATATCCTTTTTTACAATTATTAGTTTATATTGATTAAAATATCACGACTAGTATATTACATTACTTGAAAAAAAGTTAATATTTTCAGTATATTCTGTAATAAAATTGTGCGATGTGAAATCGAAAGTACATCGCGAAAATAGTTGACATGACGATATACACACTATGAATAACGCAATTAGATTGATCATTTAATATATAAAATATATACAATTCACCACGCATGCACAATTTGCATTCCTGGGTTTAACACATGACGATGATGATCAATCTACTTGCGTTATTTATAGTTAACTGGTAGTTACCTGGTAGACATACCCGGTAAACAAAAAGTACAAATAATAAAAAAATAAATCAAGTCATGTTATACACCAGTCGTGATATTTTAATCAATATAAACTAATAATTGTAAGAAAATACGGTATTTTAGAACATTTGTTTTTCGTCATTCGTGATTTACAGTCCCTTTAATGTTAAAAACAAATTTAAAGGATCGTTATTTATTTATTTTAGGAGTGCAGCAAGCTTTTTACTCGTCGTCCTTCTTGTCTACATTTTTACACGCGAAACCTGGTTACTGGTGAACGAGGTTTCAAGGATACAGGCCGAGGTTGGTGTGAACGGCGATGATTTAAAGCCTCTTCTAGATTCATTACGTGTGGCGTTTGCAGAGCAAGAAGAGGTCGAAGAAACTAAAGAAGATACGACGGAGTCACCTGTCGAGTCCAGTATTGCAACGGCATCCATGTCACTGGTTGGAGCAGAGAATACGCAGATAGATGCACACGATAAAGAAGTAAATGCATCAGCGTCATCAGTTCCTAGTCCTCAACTTGGAAACGCGCGAAGATTTATGGTAAACAATAGCGTTAGCTTTTCACAGAGTCCTTTTGAAAAGCACCACGTCGTGTTTCTTAAAGTTCACAAAACAGGTAGTTCAACTGTTCAGAATATAGTTTTACGGTACGGATATCATAGAAAACTAACGTTTGTTTTAGCACATGAAAATGTGAGTCTTGCGGAAACGAACTATCCAAACGTCATTAGCTACCGGAATTCCCTAAATGGCAAAAATATGGCAAGCATTATGACATCCTTTGTTGCCACGTTATATACAATCGATATAACTTTTCTCAGTACATGCCGACGGATACGGTGTATATTGGAATAGTTAGAGATCCTATAACACGAGTTGAATCGGCAATGCGGTACTTCAACATGTACCCGAATGTCAAACTTGCTGATTTTGCTTCAAATCCTCTTCAGTATGATAAGTCACCCCACTCAATGACTAACAACAGAATGGCGTTCGAATTTGGATTCCCACTTGAACTTTTTCCCAACAGAAAACAAAGGATTCCGGAAAAGGAAAAACGTATTCAGGATTACATAAAATTAGTAATGAATGATTTCAGACTTATAATGATAAACGAAAGAATGGAAGAATCCCTGATTTTGCTGAAGAGAATACTGGGTTGGTCTTTTAAGGACGTGCTTTACCAGAAACAAAATGTTGCGAAGAAGGGCAACAAAAGATTTTCAGATACGGATGTTGTGAATCTGGAAAATCATCTGTATTTAGATATAGCATTGTATGATCGAGCAGTGGCAGAGTTTGATAAAAAGGTAGCGGAAGCTGGAAAAGAGTTTCTAGACGAAGTGGAACATTTTAAAACAATTCAAAACAAAACTGCTGAATTTTGTTCTCGTAAACCAATTGGGTATGCGCCGTTGAGGTTTGCAAAATCTCTATGGGATAATCCGTTTGAAATTTATAAATCCGATTGTGACTTGTTCACTAAATTTTAAACCACATTCATTCAAGACTTATGAATGCAAATGTATGGGAAATTAAATATATTTAACGAGCATACGTTTTAAACCGTGCTGTTGTTGTAAATATGTTTTTAATTACATCTTGTTTACACAATATTTTACAGTCTTTAAACGTCTGAAAAGATCGATGCATTTTAACAATATCATATATGAAATAACTGCATATTAACAATATCATATATAAAATAACATTGAAAAAGTGGTATTCATAGTATATGTTTTACATTAAAAACGGTATCTTTAACAAAGGCCCACTGAGGAAGATTAAGGAATGATTCAATTCAATCCATTCACTGTCATTTAATTAACCATAACAAACTCCTTTCATGCAAATGTATTGTTTGATTTACTTGGCATACATTTTTGAAAGACAATATGACCAATTTTTGATATAATTTTTAACAGTTCCATAAAAGAACATTGACCGTAAAACAGTTTCATAAAGAACATTTACTGTATCACCAGTAAACACTTCTTCTGAACATATACATGTTGGTTATTTACGATCAAAATTAAAATGTGTATCAAACTAACATTTTCCGATTATATTGAGATATACACTGTCTATAAATATACATCATTTGAAAAGAAAGCTTTTTAACAATCAATACAATATAAGGAAGACTCGTCATGTTTAGTAGATTATAAATACATACACAATATTTGAACATGAATAACTTTATACAAGTTCGTGTTTACATCGTGTTGCAAATGTGTTGTTTGCCACATAACATTGGGAATGTTGTGTTGAGTCGACGGCGAGTTTTATTTTGTTTGTAAATGTCCTGTATACGTTGATATTAGAAGAAACTACATAAAGAAATGTTTTAATATTAGGCCTTCTGTTTATAAATTTCACCATTTACTGAATACAACTAATGACTTTGAACTTATGAAGCCAAATTTGTAAAAGAAGCTCTTATTTTAAGATAAATATGTATAATGGTCTTACTGAACTTCAAATAGAAATCCTCCATATATTACAAGTTTTTTTACCTAGCCTTTTCGTAATCGTATACGATGCTGCTTGTGTTTATTTTATTACTATGTTTATATCTGTGAAATCATGGTATGTGAAAAATCTAGTGTTGAGACGATGTACATTGTGCAAGTGTAAATAAATATTTGTCTTGTCTTGTTTAAATTCATCAAACAGACAATCTCAATCTTAACTAAAGAAATATTGAAAGCGCAGAGACATTATCATGACTCTTTACACCTTAGTTCACCCACTTCTCACTAAGCCCAGAAAGTGTTCACTACAAATACACACGTAAATATACGTGTTCCTTACAGCCGTGTTATTGAATTTAACTAGCAGTAAAAAAGAATACCGCTACAATTTAAGTAGTTAACGGTTAATATTCAAACAGATGTGCAACAGTCTAACGCACAGTAAAGTAATGTAATTTCAAGTATCAGCTAAATACACATTCTCATGGAGAAGATTTCAGAATCAATAACTCTTTCATCTCAGGAAGAATTCGTTTTCGCCGGATATCACAACTTGAATGTGTACCAAGGGGTTGAACGTACACGATGCATCAGTATGGTTTAAGAAAGATTTGATGTCGAAGTAGTAAACATGGCAAATGTTGTGTTTGTTTCATATGTATTGAACAAGCGGTGGATTTTTGTTAAAGTGCTTGTTAGATTGCAGAATATAGAAACTTTTGCCGTTCAATATATAGAGGATATTTGCTCATGTCAGTGTAACATCGTTTGTTATTTTACGAGTGATCATAGACAATACATTTTCACGAGTGGCGCAGCAATATTATTTTTCTATGATCATGAGTGAAATAACAAACGATCTTACACTGACATTAGCAAATTTTCTGTTTCTTTTATGCCCCTTTTTTTCAAGAAAAAAATAAACAGCTGTTTCCCTTTCGCTGAAAAGTTACCCTTTCTCCCGTGGCGTGCCGCAATACATTTCAATACACAAAATGACGTCATTAGTGTTTGGTTCGAGCCGAAGATGATAAACTTTATCTTTATCCAAATCTCACATAATATTCTATCTATCCTATTATTTCTTCCATGTTTACATCGATTATGTTCAAATAACGCATTTTTAGACGATTTTGTTCTTCCGCAGTTGACAAACTCAGATTGACCAATTTTTGCAAAAAACCGCAATTGATCTTAAAATAGAAGCGAAAATGTGTTATTTTCACCGGTGAAAATAACAATTTGTTTATTTTTATTGCTGTTATTTCACTGCAGAAATGTCATATTTTATCATAAGGTATAAAAGAAACGTTATGATCCAAGTAGATGTGCGTGTACGGGTCAAGAACATCCCACTTCATATCGTAAAGAGTTTATAGATATATAGATATACATGTAGTTTACAACACATTTAATACATCTTGACATCAATAGGTTTTATATTATTATATAAAAAAAACATAAGTTTAAGAAATAATTGATAAAACAAGACTTCTAAAACTCTTATTATAATTACTGGGAAAGAGGCAACAATTGTTTCCATTTTTACATTAACTCACATGAGCACTTAGGAGAACTGACAAAAGAAAACAGATAAATCATGTTGTAACCTCCTTCTGTATATACTTTCATTTAAATGAGTTTATAATTCGTGGAATAGTATTAATGCAAAATTAAAAAGTGTTCATTGATCTCTGCTAACAAATTATGTGGTGGATTTGGCAAGGACACAAAGAGACTAAATAACTTGAATTCTTACTATTGGTGTTAGAGTCCTTCTAGACCAGTTTTTAACAAGGCTTTTATATTTACTTTGTTGTTAACATAATTTAGTTCTATATTTGTTTAAGGTCAATGGGAAATTTTAATCCAAGCATGTCAAATATCTGTGGGTTCCATATTAATGTCCATCTTGTTTGATTGGTTTCGGAGCTTGGCTTGTTTTCACCTATCCAGACTACTTTCGCTTTATCCAGTTTTATTTTATTCTATCGCTTTTTAATTTCTGTGATTGACATGCACCTTTATACATTATTTAAACTTGAAACTTGAGCATTTGATTGAAAGCCTATTTCGACGTATAAAACATATGCAATGGCGTTGTACAATAGAAAAAAACTAAACACAAATCAAAAACATACAATAATATGGAGTGACACAACGACCGATCCACAACAAGCGAGCGAGGCAATCCTCATTCACAAGTCACAAAACGAACACCAGTGCCAAGTATCAAACAAGTCTATACAAAACATTGATCAAAGGTACATCACGTATGACCTTAAAATTATGCAAAATAGTCACCGAAAAAGTATGTCTTAAGTTGTTTTTTGAAAGTGTCTATTGAAGTACATTGTCTTAAACGCAAAGGTAGGTTGTTCCATAGTTTTGGACCTATAGTACTAAAGCTTCTATCACTGAATGCTCTTTTCTTGCTGAAAGGTACATTAAAACAGCCTATTGATGATGCTGGTGATCTAAGATTACGTTTAGAAATCGGAGTGGATAGAAGTTCGGTCAAGTAGGCAGAAGCATTACCAATTGAACAGTTAAGCATGTATGTAAGAATTTTGAATTCGATTCTAGTATTGATTGGCAACCAGTGCAGGTCGTGAAGTGATTGTTTTGAACTGTCACTTTTCTACGGCTTGAAACCAATTTTGCGCACATATTTTGAACACGCTGTAATTTTGCTAATTCACACTGGGAGATGCCGTACAAAATAAAGTTACAGTAGTCCAAATGTGAAATGATTAAAGAAAGAACTAGTGTTTCTATGGCGTCTTGTGTTTACGAATGCTTTTTATTTTGAAATAATTCAACATTGCAGATCTACACTTTCTCTTAATGTGTTCCTTGCAGTTCAGCGTTTCATCCAAAAAGGCGGCCAAATATCTGATGCTTCTTTGTCGCTTGATCTTGTCACCACAAACATCAATGTCCTGAGTGTTACACTTATTTAATTGAGGGCGACTACCAAACACTAAGTATCCAGTTTTTGAAGCGTTCATTTTGAGTTTATTGCTGTTCATCCAATTAGTTATTTCTTCCGATAGAGTCGGTTTGAAACGTTACTGGCAGTATGGTCATCCGCAAAGCCATATACAGTGGTGAAAGGGGATACTATGTCGAAAATTGTTCCTGCATAGGTGAGGTAGAGCCAAGGACCCAAACAACATCCTTGTGGGATTCTGCATTTCAACTCACGTGATTTTGACATGCTTCCGTTCACACTTACACAACAACTTCGCGGCCGCAAGTATGATTCCATCCAGTCCAGCGCCACACCACAAACGCCATATTGTTTAAGACATCTAAGAGTATGTCATGATATACGGTGTCGAAAGCAGCACTAAGTTGTACTTCAATGAGTGCTGTTACCTCTTGGTTTTCCATTGCAGCCAGGAGATCATTAACAAGTCTTAGTAATGCCGACTCACAAGAGTGATATTGTCTGTAAGCAGACTGGTTCTTTGGGAGAAGATCATTTTCACTAACATGTTTGTTTAATCTATAGAGTGCTGATTTTTCAATTAATTTTGACAAAAATGCCAAATTACTCACTGGTCTGTTATTTGAAAAGGACAATTCAAGGCCGGCTTTTTTTAACAGATGTCTTACGACCGCCTGTTTCCACTTCGAAGGGAATACTCCGTGTTCCAAAGGAAGGTTTACTAATTTAGAAATGGTCGGAAGCCGCTTATTCAAAAACAAATTTAACACTTTTGTCGGTAAGATATCAATTTTGCAGGACTTTGTAATGTAATTGCAGTAATTTGATTGTAATTGATTTATTAGCTAAAATAAAAAGAAATTTAATAACGTTCTTGGCCGCCAAGTCGGAAAACAATTGTCTGACATTGTGTTTGAGTTACGGATACATTACCACTTATAAAAACCTTTATATTACCACATCATTTCCTTTCATCTAGACCCTGGTTGTTGAAAGCAAAAAGCCTTTACTGAAACGTCAATGAAGGGGAAAATTTTCAAAAAATGGTAACGCAATTTTATAAACACTGAAGCTATATTTGGTTTAAATTTTTCGTGTCACCGAAGCTATATTTAGTTTAAATTAGTCGAAGAATACAGTATATTGCAGAACACCGAAGTCCGTTATATAGATCACTAGAGACAGCGTTTATTCCGTATGGTCTACTATCCTTTCAATTGCATACGGTTATTCGTTGTCTAGGAATTTGTAACATTGCTCATCGAAATCTCGCTTAAACCTTACTGATGCCACGTGTTCACCCCTTTGTGTATGCTCAATTTTTAGACTTCACGTTTAAATGATTATCTAGAATGTGTACTACACGATACAAGGTTCGGAAATATTGTCAACTAGAATGTTTTTTCCTGAATCTTGTATTAATGTTATTTCATCGTGTCTAAAAAGGTGTAATTCTGTTGCTGTGGTGTATCTAAAACATTGGGTGATAAAATTGCAATTTAAATAGGTTTTTTGTCTCTTTTATTGCTTGTGATTTGATTTTCAATGCTATGAGGTTGACGTTTGTATTTTATGATAATTTTGGGCTAAGTGCGAGTTCTGCTAGCCATCATCCGGTTTAGACCTCCAATGTTTCGCATTGGTCGTATCAAAGCGTTGTTCCAAGTTTTACTAATTGTTTTGTGTTTACTGTTTGTGTTGACTATTTTCTCCTGTATTGAATACACAATATATAAGTTGCCTTTATTAAAGGGTACCGGTTTATAATTGTGGTAAATTGACCATCGTTTTTCATTTTTCCAATTTTAGATGCGATCTAAATTCGTAATATTTGACAGATAATACAGATGATCGTTAAAATGCGGCTTATTATTGTGGCGTCTATCTGTCATAAACTGTTCAATAGCGTAAACCAACACGTGTATCAATTACGTATTTTACATGTTACGGGTCCCTGTGTCGTATAAGTATACATGTCACTGGAAAACTAAAATAACTCATTTAGGTTTACGTTAAGCTCTTACCGATATTATAGATTAAGTTAAAATAAGTTAGAAACGCATTTTCGTTCATGAACATTTTGTTGGAGAAAGACTACACCCTTTGTCATGTTGAGACTGGATTTAATTTAGTGGGAACAATTCTAAGAGATATGGGTCACTTGGAGTCAGCAATGTCATTATTCCAAGATTCCTGTACGAAGAGGCCTGACCATAATGCAGCCAAATGGCACGCGCTTATTACGTGTTACATTTACTACAGGACTTTAACAGAGGAGGGTTTTAAAATAGAACAAGAGTCATTGGAATTGGACGAATATGCAGAGAATTAGATTGACGCTGTGGAGAATGAAGCTGAAAACGGAAAAAAATATAATTTACCGTATATGTGAGGGTGTTTAAATCTGAGAATCGATTGTTGTGTGGACGCTGTGCAATTAACGGTTGAACACCTGGACTCGCACCGTACCTGCGGCCGATCAGTGATTTATGTATGCCGCAAAAAAAACGTGTCTACTTGTGCATTAAATAGACTGTTAAGTGTTTATGTATATTGTACAGAAATGTAACAAATAGACACACAAACATGCGTGCACTTGTGGTATGAGCATGCACATGTGTTAATTTTGGATGACCATGTCAAAATATTAAAACTTCCATAGGTAAATTTCAAAATATGTATATTTAATTGGATTTGCGAACAGACACGCTAATGTGTTGTCTTTATTATATCCATACTTCAAATGTTTCGGTAACATCCTCATTCAGTTCTATGAGTTATAAACACAAACGATGAAGTGAGCTGAATGACATGCAGTAAATTTACATCGTTAGCGAACAAAATATCTAATCATAAACTTTTGTGAAAAGATATCGTAGAGTATACACATTGAATATTTTTTTCAGTGACAACAAATAATTAAATGATTCGTCAGCTGCTGCTTTGTTGTTTCAAGCGCTTTATATTTCTGACATTTTATATGTATGTCATGTAAAGATACAATTTGCATTCAATGAAATATTATCCTATACAGTAGTTTTTTTTAATTATATTGTATATTTTTCCGTATATAATAATCTTCATCTCATTGCATATATGCATTTAAAATACTTTGTCGTTTGCAAAACACATACTTATGCGAATATACCATACGTAATTGAACGTGTCAATAATGCAACTACTTCTTAAAATTGTGGAAGATCTGTCCACACGCCTCGCAGCACGGCTCAATGCAGCACGAGAGGAACGTGCGGGTCATCTTCGAGAAAACGGCGCAGTTCATCTCACACTTCTTCAACATCGGAGTCATGCACCAGACATGGTAGAAGGCGACTGAGGCGAACTCGCAGCCCCACTGAGCGGCAATGCAGACGCCACACAATAGCGTAGACATCTTGTAACAGAGCCCGAGCCAGCAAGAGAAACACTTGTACGCGAGCTTCCAAACGCAATCGATAGAGTGCGCTCCCTCCGGTTCTGCGAGAATATCTTCAAAGTTAACCTGAAACGAAATTTTAAAATGTATATCAATATTAAACAGGCATTTAATTCGTTATTTGTTATGTAAATGTTTTAAAATTATATTGTTTCAACATAGGTTGTGTTGCTAAATACAATGGTTTTTATTAATATTAATACATAGGTGAGCCAGAAGTCGATGAAACATATTATTTTGCAACCATGTTGTCAGTTCCATAACTAAACACACAATATTTCACAAACCTTAACGTGTTCATTCAAGTTGTTGGGGTCACGGTTCGTGAGATCAACTATGTCCGCCATTGTACACTCTTGGAAATGTTACGGCACAAGAGCATTTAGAGTCACACGAGAATTGTAAGAGCAGAGGCCACACTGACCTGTTTGGTGGTGACGATAGATTTATAACCGACTTGCAAACACTGCAAACCAAAATATGACAAGGTTTTGATTTATATGTCACAGGTGTGATAAACACCAGCATCAGCATCATTGTATGAGTAGAATGTTAAGGATTAATCACTATATCAGGCATAGTCAGTCCGGTAAAATTGGCTGACATGTTTCACTGAATCAGTCCCTTAACTTTAATTCTTGACTTAACTTCAAATTTATTTATTGTATGCTCAGTTCATGCATAACTCGACAATATGAGCAAACATTACACATAATACATCGGTAGATAACACAATTGAAGGGATTACATATTGTACAGCAAACATTTTTTCATTTAAAGGTAGAGGATATTTATACCACACATATGAGAAATATTTAACATTGAGCATATATGAGATAACAAAAACAGGCAATAGATAAATGTTAAGAGAAACAAACACGAAGAACATGTTATACATTAAAACTGTTTCAATATTTCTTTAACGAAGATAGTTTTCTGTACTAACTGTTATTATTCGATGTACATTTAACATTTAAATGTTATCATATTTGGTCTCGTGTAATATATTTCGTCCAAAATAATAATAATTTTGATTGGATCTTAAAGGGCATTACATTCAAGAAAATAACTGAATTCATCGCCAATATGATTATTTCAGTTACATATACAAAACACAGTCTTCGATTCGATTCTATTCTTTCATTTTTGACAGATAACCTGTTATTTTTCCGACCAATTCGTGTCATGTAGTTAACACATTTATTTGGAGTTTTTTTACCATATAAGATTTGGGCCCAACTTCATAATTTGAATGAGCCAGGTGCAATTCGGAAAATCATGAGCCTTACAAATATTCATCATTCCGTATTTTACAAAATTCGTTCGTATACACTCTCCCAGTCGGCCTTATTGGTTTATGTTGCATGTATATTAAATAAGATGATGTAAATTTGATATAATAATTTAAAACACAGTGGATGCCCTATTTGTGACCAAAAAGAAATCATTCTAGTTTTAATATCCATTTGGAGGGACCCCAGTTTCTCCATATATAATACATGATGCCATACTGGCCTTAACCCCTAATATAATTTTCAGAAACTTTAACTGAATTTTTTATAATACATAAATATTCCGAACCCATCAACATTTACATCCGTACACATTAACAGGTTAAATAATCTTGTTAAATACATGTAGACAATGTGTCGTATCTTTTTTGTAAAGCGAGTTTACTACATTTATTAATACGACAGTACATAGTTTTGATTGACTGTTCGGTTAGATTCTTGTTTGTCTGTGAAAAAGAACCACTACTATTAAATAAAATACAGAGGTTTATATATATATATATATATATATAT